>RJWM01025017.1:0-29909 GCA_004363535.1 Dasyprocta punctata | reverse complement strand
GCTTGAGTTGGTAAAGTGGAAACAAAAAGTTAGAAAGAAAAATAGAGGAACAGAGAGAAGGCAGCGGAAAGCTGTCAGAAATTGAGGTGCTGTAGGGAACCATTCAGACCGCTTCAAAGCTCAGGGACGTCTAAGCACACCTGACGACATGACCCTGCTTGTTCAGTACAGCGGGATACAATCCTATAACCATGACTTAGCACAGGTAAACACACACTCGCTGGTCATGGCACTGTGTAATCATGTAAATATGACCTAACAACCTGCATAAGAATCATACAGATGCAGCTGGCTCTTACTGTGGCTCTTGCGATCTGCTCCACTCCACGCTGCCTGCTGTTGTTGCCGATGTCTCGCCCACATGCATTCTTTAAAATGGGGACCTCACAGTGCGACCTTGCCTCAAAAAACCAGGGCTGGGAGTTTGGCTCAGTGGCTTAAGCGCCTGCCCTAGCAGGCGCGAGGTTGTGAGTTCAAACCCCAGTACCGGAAAAAAAAAAAAAAATGGGGACCTTGTGCTTGAAACTCTCCCTTGGGTTCCCCAGAGGGCTGATAGACAAAAGGGTTAAGAGCTGTGAACGTTCGTTACTGTAATTTCAGTTTCTACAGTACACCCCAGACAGTCAAACTAGAGTTGTCTTCCTCTCTGGGGAAAACTAAAATATGAGTAATTGGGAAGTGGGTGGGGCGATGTTAAATACATTTCAGAGTATACGAGTTATTTTTCTTCAGTGACTATGAATGTAATTTTTCTCATAGTGAAATTAATATCAAGAGTTTGATGAAATTCATAAAGGAATGTTTGATCTTTAGTACTCCTGTGAAAGACATCTGTATTTGCTGTAGCGAGGGTTAGGAAAAGGGAAGAAAAGTGTAAAAGTTATTATTAAGGTGGTGAGATCATGTTTTTAAGGGTGATATTCTTTTACAAATCATTTTTCTGTCTACTTTTTCACTACGCAGAAAACACATGACACATTCCTGTCATAAAAGAATCAAACAATAGGAAAAGGCACAGAACAGACACTAAACACCTCCCTTTCTCCATTCCCTTATATTTAAATTCCCCTTCCAACTGCCATCATCTGTTAAGAGTGCATCTTTTCCACTGTGTTTTCTAGAAATATACATTTGCTTACTTATTTTTGATTCAAAAGGGGTCAATTTATTTTATTCTTTGATTTGATTGCATTCTGATGACTATATCTGATACTTCTTAATAAAATACAGATTTCAAAAATCAAAGGGTTCTAGAAATCTTAGGAAGAAAATAGCACTATTTTACTTTCTTTCCATAACTGATTCTCGTTCTTATGGAGTGAGTTTCAGCTGTATTTCTTTTGATACTTATGTCGCTATCTCTAAATAATAAGCTTTGTACATTTTATTTTTGCTTATTGGGTTTAAATATACTTTCCTATCTTTCTACTGTGGAAGATAAATTATATTTCCCATCTCTTTTAATCTTCCCCCATTCTCCCCAGATTGGAGAGGTGTGAGCATGACAGAGTTCATCCACAGTTTTGCATTTGTATGGTAAAGACTGCACAAATTAATCACAGCAGAGTCATGTGACACAACAGTTTTATCAAGTTTAAGTTTTCTCTATAGTTAATACTTTCCTGTTTGTTTCTTTGATTAATTTTCTTTGTTCTGATTGCAAATTCTTCTTTAAACTCCAACAGATAATACTTAAGGGCTTTTCCCCCTTTGGAGAGTTCTCTTCTGGGTCAGAGTATTTTCTTGTTTCTGTCCTTTATTTTCATTAGAAAGGTCTATGTTTGTCTTTCCACCAACATTTATTAGTGGTGGTTCTTCCCAAAGGAATAATTTCCTTACCAAATATTTGGATCCAACAAAATGTGTTCAGTACAGACAAAATGGAATAAATGATCGATTCTCTCCCTTTATACTAATGTTTCAGAAAAATGAATTGATATCTCAGCTGTCTCCAAAAGAAAGCAGTGAGACTCCTATCTTTGTTCTTTGGAGAATGGTGAACTCATGGTTTTTTTTGTGTATTTCGTTTGTTTTAATTCATTACAGCCATTCTTATGAGTGCCCCTACTAGAACCATCTTTGGCTGGCAGGACCTCCTGTGTCCTGTTTAATATGCCCCTGAGAATGTTTTATGAACAGATCGTAGGCGCCTTCTACATTTTGTACTATGAATGAAACTGTATTTTTCTTATGTTCAATGGCCAATTGAATATTTTGAATTGTGAATCATATCTTTTGTCTGTTTCCTACCAGAGTGTTGATCATTTTCTTTTCAAGTTTTAGAAGGTCTTCATGCATTATAAATGTAAAACTTTGATATAAATTGTGCATTTTCATATTCCATTGCTATCATTTGAGAGTGTGTTTTGTGGAAATGATTATAAACACACACATACTGTCTACTATTATCAATGTTTTTATGTTATTGCATATATTAAACTTCAATCTTTTTAACTGGTTTACTGTACTGTTTCATGCTGTGATTTAATAAATCATTTTTGGGTGGCTATCTCAGTTGTTTTCAATTTCCCCCATTACAAAAAATGATCTCACAAATATTTTTTTCCTAGGTATTTATAAATTGAAAAAAGTATACTGTTTATAGACAATCCACAATTTACATTTGTGGGTAGTTTTTTTTTCCCCCATGAAAAATACAATTACTCTTGGCTTATTTAGTACCCAGCAATGGGATATAGGTAGGAAAGCAACACTCATGCCAGGAAGAGTTAATTAAGTTCAGGAGACAAAGACATTAGAAGGGCTGAAAAAGGGAAATAAATGAAAGCAAGGCAGCCCAAAGAACAGCAACAATAGGAAAGAAAGGAAATGAGGAGGAAATAGTATTACATGAAGAGCCCGAGCACCTGGGTGGTACTGCAGCCACCTGACAGTAATTAGATACATGGCTGGAGAACTGGCAGAAGGTTCAGGTTTTAGAGAGCTGAGGAATACAGACCCGCAACACAAGCAAGGAGAAGGAGGAGGAGGAGGTTTGGAATGGATCCACAACTACACAGGCATTGATCATCAGAGTCTGCTCAGGCTGCTATAGCAAAATACTACAGACTGGATGGTGTACACAATGGAAATTTATTCATCATTCTTGGAGGCTGGCAAGTCTAAGATCAGATACCAGCTAGGTATGGTTCATTCTTTGGTTTCTCGTCTTGGCTTGTAGACAATCGCTTTCTAGTTGTGTCTTCACACAGTGGTGGAAGGGAGCTCTAGTTTCTTATAAACAGTAGTCCTGTGAAATTAAGGCCCAACCTTTATGGTTGCATTTAACCTTGATTATCTCCTACTGAGTCTAATCCAAGGAATTATTCTATGAGCCAGTGTCTTATTCCTCCATAGGTGAGTTGCGTTTGGAGTTTGGGCTTAGAGCTTGACATTAAATTCTGGGCTGCTCTGTAGAGATGATGAAAATAGCAACATTTTAATTTTAAATTCTTCTATTGACAGGAAAATACATGGATGACCCAGAGGAAAAACATGGAATAATAATATTAAAGAACTTTTGTTCTAATAGTACCATAAATTTGTCCATAACATTCTGTACTTTTCAAACTGCTTCCTTGAGTACTGTTTCATTTATTTTTCTGAATTAAAGCAAGACAAATATCCCTGTTTCACACTGATGAGGAAATAAGAGATTATGTGATCTCTAAGTTGTACTATCTTACCAAGCAGAGCACTCAAATTCAGGTGCAAGTTTTCTGAATTCTTTTTCCTAAGAGCTAAGAGGGGGAAAATTGTGAAGGATGAAATACTTTCTGCTCTCAGTTAGTTCCAGATAGTTTTTGCCTCACTAAAATCACCTTCAAATTGCTGCTGTGCCATGTATACTTTACTAATTGAGATTAGAAGTAGCCAAAATAATTAAATGTTTTCAGTATATAAAAAGGAAGCTTATGGACTTCAGATGTGATTTATTCCAACTGATAATCATAAGAGCCATCTGGATGCTTGTGCTCATTATTTTATTTCTTCTTTGGGTAGATATTGCTTAAATTGACTTTAAACAATTGTCTCTCAGTGTATTTTGTACTTGAATCAACATTTAAGAAACGTTATTTGAGAGTGGGCTCTGACTTTGGAAAAGAAGGAGTAAGAGGGAGGCAAAAAGCTGACTCATTTTCCAGAATTATACGTCTTGAAGAGAGCAGCACAATTCAGTGTACTGCTTCTGACATTTGCAGTGAGCATGGGAGGAGGGCATTCACCATAGGGCCTGCTGCCCATCGCCATCACTCTCATTTGGAAACTGGCTAGGGGTTGGTTCTCTTTGTTCTGGATTTCTGCCAGGCTTCTACTTCTGTAGCCCACACACCCTCACTCAGTGCATGTAGAACAATATTAAGAGATTGAAACTTGGCATTTGTTTTAATGAGAGCTGTAGGTAGTAGAATAGGATTACAGTACATTGCAGAATTGAAGATGATGAAGTTGTGAAGTTAATACTGTATGTTTCCTCTGTCAACATGAATCTGAACTGATGACCTAGAATCATAGGTTCAAAGAATGTTTCATGTGCAGTAGATTTTAGCGAGCTGGTGAAAATATTATATATTTGTACCATGCTCTGTGCAATGCTAAGGAGACAGTGGAAAATGATAGAGACCAGGCCTTATCAATGTGGAATTTACAACTTAATAGAAAAGACACCCAAACAAATAAGGAAGCCTCTGTTGTTCCTGCCCCATCTCTGGTTATTAAGTCTTTTTATCATCTCATCTACTGACTAGAAAATCCTCAGTATATCAGGCCAAAGGACCAATATTACAGGTGCCTTAAGTTTTTGGAAAAATTTGGAGGCCCTCATGATCTACCTGCAAATTTCCATACCCACTAGCCTTTAGCTTCTGAGGATGTGGTCCCCTGACCAAAAACTCTCTCATTTTTAAAATTTTTTTTATTTTGAAGAGAATAAAACCAAATGAAATAAAACAGAATAGAGTCAATCAAAACAAAACAATGAACCTGGTACATGACTTCTAAAAAAGATAAAAGGAAATCAATAATGGCTACCATAATGCGTCTTGTTATCTTCAAAATAACTGCCCATACCATCAGGCATAATAAAATCATACAAAATAATACAGAATAAAACCAATAAAAAAACAATGAAAGCAATACGGGTCTCCAAAACAATAGTAAAACAGCAGTGGCTACCATAATGCCTCTTGTTATCTTCTAAATAGTTGCCTATATCATCAGACACAATACAATCCAACAAAACAAAATAGAATAAAATCACTCAAAACAAAACAATGAAAGCAATACAGAGCTTCAAACCAAGATAATAGGAAATCAATAATGGCTACATAATACATTTTATCTTTGAAATAGCTGTCCATGCTATCAAATATAATAAAATTAGACAAATCGAAACAGAATAGAATCCAACTAAACAGAACAATGAAAACAATATGGGATTCGAATCATGATAATAGCTTAACAATGGCCATTGCCTTCCCTTTTTAGACACTTCCTCCCCTTCCACTTTCATGATATGTATTGTGCATTTTGGATCCCACTAACTCCTTTAGGTTTTTATAGTAGGGAGACAACATGATATTCACCCATGTGACTGAACCTTTTCATCCATAAGCATAGTCTCAGGTTGATTCCATTTACCAACAAAAGCCTCGAGGTTATCTTTCTTTATACCTGAGCAGCTTTCCATTGTATAAAAATGTGATGTCTTTCTTGTCAACTCTGCAGCTAATGGGCAAGCTACCCTCACTTCTTTCTGGTTCCCTGTCATATAGAGCATTGCTCTTTCTCCTTCGATTTTCAGTCTATGAAACCCCTTTAGAGTTAGAGTTAAATGTGTTTCTTGTATAAAGCATATTGAAGGATCCTGTTTCCTGATCCACTCTGCCTGTGTTTCTTTTTATTGGTGAATTGAGGCCATCTACATTAATGGTTATGGCCAACATGCACTGCCTCGTCTCTGCCATGCTATTTTCCTGCCGTTGGCTGCTTACTTTTCCTCTCGATTCAATTGTCTGCCCCACTTGGTGGTCCCCCTCTGCTGCTGTTTCTTATCTCTCTCTAGAATGCCTTCAGCATTCTTGGTAGGATTGTTTGGTGGTCATGAATTCATTCAGTTGTTCTTTGTTATGGAAGTATTTTGTTTCTCCATTAATTTTGAAAGGCAGTTTTGCAGGGTACATCAATCTGGATTGGAAGTTGTTTTCTTTCAGGACTTGAAATACTTTACTCCAAGCTATTCTTGACCTGATGGTTTGTGTTGAGAAGTCTGTTGTGATTCTGATGGGTTTTCCTTTATAGATGATATGTTTCTTTTCTCCAGCAGCTTTTAATATTCTATTCTTGCGTTGGATTTCTGGGATCTTGATTATTATATGTCTGGGTGTAGATTTATTTTGCTTATGGCTTGCTGGAGTTTTATATGCTTCACTTACCTGAAAGTTGCTTCCTTTTCCCATGCTGGGGAAGTTTTTTGGTATTATTTCTGTAAATAGACTTTTAATGTTATTTGTGTTGACCCCTGCTTTTTCACTCACACCTATTATTCTTAAGTTATGTTTCTTTGGGTTGTGTTGCAGCTGTTGAATTGTTACTTCTAGGTTCTCTGTTTTTTTAAGAGATCTTTCCTTTCGTGATCACAAGCTGCAAACCTGTTTTCATGGTCTGAAAGTCTATCTTCAGTTTCTGTCAAATGGCTTTGCAGCTTTCAATGGAGTTTTTAATTCCTGGATATCTCTTTGAATCTGTTTCATGTATTCTAAATCTTTCTTTTACTGTTCACTCAAAGTTTCTCTCATTTTCCTATGCTCCTCCATTTTTTAAATCTATGTCTTCCTTAGAGATGCTTAGCAATTCTTTTATTGTGTTTTTCATTTCTTCTTTTACCTGACATATTTCTCTTCTAATTTCTTTTATAGCCTTACGAAGTTGTTTCTTTATTTCAGTTGCCATCACTTCAGAAACTTCAAGTGTGTGACTCCTAATCTCTTCTGTGTTTACATCACCTGGACTTGCTCTGCATTGGTTGGAGGACAGAGACTGCCTCTTGCTTCTTCATCTTGACATATTCCTGGGTTCTTCCAGACAAGTATGTAGTGGGGTCCCAGGCAATTCCTGCATTGGCTACAATTTCTCTAAAGTGAGACTGTTTGGTTCTTCTAGCCAGTGCTGGCTATGGGTGTGCTGGTGTAGGGCTGTCGGCTGATTTTCCCAACCTGTGTTTGCCCCCTGATGGCTGGTAGAGTTCACACAGGGGTGGGACTGGCCACAGCTTCCTAGCTGGTTACCAGAGAGGATATTCCACAACGGCTGCCTGAGTGTGTGAGGAGTCAGGGTCTGCCACTGCCTCCTGATGAAGCTGGTCACTGGCTGGGAGCCCCCACAGTGGCCATTGGAGTGTGTGTGGGGGCAGAGCTAGCTGCCACCTGCAGACCTGGACTGGTCACCAATGGGGATCACCTACTATGGCCCCTGGAGTGTGCGTGGGGGTGGAGCTGGCCACTGCCTCTAGACCAACTGGGTACCTGTGGGGAACGTCCACGATGGCTGCTGAAATGTGCGTGGTGCTGGGGCTCAGTCCACATAATTTCCACCAGTCTGCACCCAGCTAGGAGCTGCTGGAGGAAGCCCATAGCAGTTCTGGTTCCAGGCTTATCTGTTCCAACTCCAAAATGGCTCCCAGCCAATAACTCTCTCCTGCAGGAGGACTGAGTCCTTTGTACTCACCACCAGCCAGTGCAGTCCTCTGTGTCTGCTGCTCCCTTCCACCGCTATGTCTTTTTGAAGAGGCCTCCAGAGTCACCAGTTGCCACGTCATCTTGATTGTGTGTCCCCGGGTTCCACCAGCTCCTCTTGCACAGTGGGTCTGGCTCTGGGTGAAGGCACCCCCAGTCGCTGCCTTCTTTTTTGTTGAAGTTTTTCTTTTTACTCTCTCTGTAGATTTCAATTCTCACTTTAGATTCTTCCTGGGTCTAGGGGACCCACTTCCTTCCTTCTTGTCTTCCCCACAATGCTGTATTCCAGTCTGGACTGTATCTCTCAGAGAGGCTGTTTACTCTGCTGCTTACTGTTCTGCCATCTTCCTGGAAGCCCAAACAACCGTCTTATGAAGGGGAACAAGCTCAGTAACTGTGCACCCTTGAGTGGAAGACTTCAGTCTCCTGCTGACCCTCAGACTTATTCTAATAAGAAATCACCTCCCTTGCTGGGAATCAAGGTCACCTCACCCTCCTGTTACACAGACCTAGTTCCACGGCCTCTGGTTCGTTACCCCATTCTTGAGGGCAGTCTCATGTGGCCCTGCACGGCATGCTGACCCCCCACACCCGACTATGAGTGTGTAGCGCCAATAACTGCAATGAATCTCATTTGTCCAGTGGTGGAGGTAATGTGTTTGGCCGTAACCTTGGGTGGGATTCCCTCCTTTACCAACAGAATAAAGAGCAGGTGATCAAAACAAAGGTAGATAATTGCATTCATCTGCTTATAAATACAGTGTTACCTTGATTCATGAATGCTTTTGTTTGTGAATAGTTTGTTTTGCAAACAAAAACACTTGGCAAAATTTTGTTTTTTGTTGGCAGACTCTACATCAGGTGACAAACACGACTGTGACCATCTTTCCCACGGACATGGCCATCTTTTCCAAAATCATGGAGTAAATTAAGTTTGTGAAGTGAGGTACCACTGTATCTACTCACAGGAAGTGATGAGTAAAGGGAAGCTCAGAAATGACTAATGTGTGTTGATTACTTTTTGAAGTAACTGAACAACATATAAATTTGAAGGAAAATTTAATATTGCTCTACCTTTTCCTTGAAAATCTTATTTTCATGAACTGAGAAATGGCTCCATAGCATTGAAGCCTGTTTGGGGTTGGTTTCATTAAAGGGAGCAATGAGCTGATTGAAGAACATGGAGATATGGAAGAGGCAGAGATTGAAATTTCATATTATTTGTTTCAAATGTTTGACTTAGTTGGGAGGTTCGTTTTAAGTCCTAACCTCGATCTAACAAGTCTTGCAGAAAATTATTCAGCTGTATGTCAGAAATCTAGTGAAAATGGTTTACACACACTTATAATGTATGTCAGCCTAAAAATGAGGTGGCTCATGCATGTAGCAATAATATCACTTGTTTTCCTGAAGCAGTGCTTCCCTGAGTAAGGAGAGACTCATCACTTATCTCATCTTAATTAACTTACAGTTTCATTCCAGTTAAAAGCAAACGAACCACAATCTAGCAACCTTGAACATAAATGCTCTTCACATCAGGTGCTTGCCATGCTGTTGGGCCACATGCCATGGCATCCATGACAATGATGAGCTGAAATCAACTAGGATGATTTTACTTAACTGGACAGAGATGAATTGCAATACAAATATGTAATTATATAAAAAAGTAATCAAAGCATCCATAGTGTGCCAATGAACAGAGTCGGAAATGGTGAATCAGAAATTGTACTTCCAGTACTGGCCTAACGTAAGTTTACCAAGCCAAGTACCAATGTTATTGTTGGGTACCAAATACGAGGATGACACTTTGACCTCCAGGGTGCTACACTCTGGAGTATGAAATTTTACTTAGAGTAATATTCTATCCAGTCCTGGCATCTTTAAAGGTATTACGTTGCTATTTCATTAAGGGAATAGAAAAGGAATGCAGAGATAGGAAAGGAGAACATTGAAGGAGAAACCAGACCAAGTGGGAGAGGGGAGAAGGTCTAAGAAGCTGTTGTGAAATGTGATGGAATGTGATAGTTTCAGTCATGACTGGCTGAGAGCTGTTCTGGGTACTTCTGTATGGTGCCTAACCTTGGCAGCACGTTGCAATTGCCTAGAGCCAAAAACAAAAACAAAAACAAAACAAACAAAACAAAAACCAGAACAAACAAACAAACAAAAAACAAACAAACAAAAAAACCCTGAAGTATAATGGGTACTGCCTCATTTAGCTGGTCTGAGGCTATGCCCAAGCATTTGGAGTTCTAAAAGCTTCCCAGGTGCTTTGAGTAAAGTTTGAGAACCACTCAATTTAATTTGCTCTACAACTTCAGAAACTCTGTATTATAATTCCATTTTAAGAGTTGTACAAATAAGATTCAGATGCTAATAATCGGAA
Source organism: Dasyprocta punctata (assembly GCA_004363535.1). NCBI lineage: Eukaryota > Metazoa > Chordata > Mammalia > Rodentia > Dasyproctidae > Dasyprocta > Dasyprocta punctata. Next base: position 19,790 of record RJWM01025017.1, on the reverse strand, counting down.
CTCATGCAGACAAGAAGCACCAAAGCAAGGAACAGAACCCTCCTGCATCTGACCCTTGGACCTGTGCTTTTCCATGAGCTAATCTGTGATCGCATCCTAGAAAGGCAGGGCAGAGAGAGAGAGAAAGGAGACCGATAGCTTTGCCATTTCATGTTCATCTTTTATAATAAAAGCAGGTTGTTCAGGTGAAAACTTGGAGTTTAGCAGCTTCAAAAAATGTTACTAACATCCTATGGCCCCATGTTCCTAAGTTAAACTGATTTTTCTATATTTAGAGACATCAGATCTGAGGTTGGTGCTCTGAGCTCCTATGACTGTCCGAGAGGAAAGGTTATATTTGAATTATGGTTCAAAGATTAAAATTGGTTCTCTTCTATTTTATGAATGAGTTACAATGAATCTATCTGGCATTTTTAATCTGTCTTACCTCCTCCACTATCTTTTTTTGAGCTTACTTTTCAAGTGCCAGCGTGATTTATTGACTGTCTTTGAAGAGTTCCATTTTGCCGAACAAGTGGTGAATATGAAAATCTGCCACTTGACCTACACTGACTCAGATATTCAAAGGCTACATCTGATTCCAAAGAACTCATTGCAGTGGAGGCTAGCAGGTGTTAGAATATGAGAAAACTGAGAAAACTCCAAGACTCATTCTTTCAGAAAACATGAGAAAGCAATCTACCTTACCTTCTGCTTTTAGAGTGACCAAAGGCAAATTTACTTTTGATTTTTAAATCACATGTTTTATCCCACATATGTCTGTCTTTCACTGGCTTCATTATATTTACCTTTCAAGAGCCAAAAGGCATGCTCATATTTCAGGAAATACCCTTGTAAACATCTCTCTTTTACTCATCTTGCCAAAACCCGAAACCAAGTTACTTGCAGGAAGACTTGAATGTGCAGCCCCAAGACAAAACCAAACTATATTTTCTTAGGAATTAGTTATGAAAGGCCTGAAAATAATTTACCAATAAAAGACTAGTAATAACCCAAATGACCCTTATTGAGGAACTAGCTGAAAAATTATGAAATTTGCTTACTATGGGATAATATGAAGCATACAGTAGTAAAGTTTTTTAGGTTTAGTAATGGTATTGTGATAAGGTAATACAATGGAAAAGTTGGGCTAAAACCCCATGAAGAGGCAATGTTCTAGCTTCCAGTGGGCTTGAAGACATTGCTTATGGTAGCCAAGGCACAGTTTATGACCATTACTGCTTAGACCCATGGAATTGTGTCAAAACAAGGGTTTGTTATTTTATTATGATTTATAAGACTTGAAAAGAAACTTATGTCTGAAACCTGCCAGAAAGGACTCTCCAGTGTGGCCTGGGGACTCAAACTCATCTTTGGAAATTTTTTTTCATTACCAAGCTACTTGTTTTCATGTTCAGCTTTTCCTATGCAGAGTTCAGTGTGGACGTTCGGAGCTTCCATCTGGGTTTTACCTCTTCTGTTATGCTGTGTCTCAGCCCCAACCACTTAGGACCTATGACACAGTTCTACCCATTCTTCTTCACTCTTTCTACTCACTGTTACCTAGAGACATCAAATTTTAATCAGAAGGCCAACATGTGACAGAAATGCAGTTTAAGGGAACAGAAGTTGAGTCCTAAATTGGAGACACTGAAAAGAAGCTAGAAAGGTAGTAATACCTCTGGTCCCTTGCAGAAATCAAACATAGATCCTCTCTGAGGAAAGAAAATCCTCAATTACAGCCTCCAGTTTTCCTATAGATTAATATAGACCAAATATGAGCTCATAATAGTGACATTATCAGATGCAGAATATAGAATGTCAGTTTATAAGATGTTTAGCAAAATTAAAGCTTTTAAAAACATTGGGAGAGGTTACCCAAAATGACCAGTGATATATAAATGTGATAATATGACATGACCAACTTGGGTTGATCTTATGAATACAATGTTCCGTGGTACAGGCATAGTCTGTGAGATACTTTGACTACTTATAAAAATAACAGTTACTCAGAATACAATCCAACCACTAAACTCAGACATTTACCCTAAAGCAGCAGTGGCAAACCTGTCACACATGTGCCACAGCTGGCTGTTTGTTATCACTGAAAGCTCTAAAAAGTTCACTGTCACCGGAAAACGAAAATGTTTGACTAAGTCCATGAATGTCCATAGCAGCTTTATTCAGCAGAGCTACAAACTGGAAACTACTAAAACACTCTTTATTGAATACATGTACATATCATGGAGCACCACTCAACAGCAGAAAGGAAGAAACTACTGATGTGTGTGCCAGTTTAGATGGCTCTTTAGGGAGCTGTGCTGAGTCAGTCCTTAAAGATTACACAAGAAATGTTCCATGCACAAAACAGTTTTGTCACAAGAACATTCTAAAGATGGAGAACAGATAGATAGGAGCTGCCTGGTCTTGGGGAGGAGTTGGGAGTGGGGAAAGCAGGTAGATGTGGTTGTGAAAGTGTACTGTGAGGAATTTTTGTGGTGACAGAATTGTCCTATATCTTGAATGTGATGACATGAGTCTACATAGGTGATAAAATTACATAGATCGAACACACACACACACACACACACGCACTCATAAATACACACAAAATAGTGAGACCTGAGTAAGACTGGTAGATTTTATCAATATCAATTTCCTGCTGATATTGAACAATAGCTATGCAAGATGTTATCTTAGGGGAACCTAGGTGAAGTGTGTGCATTTCTCTGTATCATTTCATACAACTGTGTGTAACTCGACAGTTACCTCAAAATGAAAAGATTAATAAAAATAAAAAACAAGCAAACAATACATACCATTGTTAAGTAACAAAAATATAAGTTATGTTGAAATAAACATAACGAAGGATAAGCATATGTGTGGACAAAGTTCTTAATCCATTAGGAGATACTAGAGAAAGATTTAAATGAATGGTGTGATAAACACATTCATGGACTAGATGATTTATTATAGCAAAAATAGGAGTAAGCATTTAATAAAATTCCAATCATAATCCCCATGGAATTTGTTGAGGAAGATGACAAGCTGATTCTAAGATTTAGATTTGACTGCAGAGGTCCAAATATGCTTAGAACACTTCTAAAGATGAAGAGTTTACTCTATGAAATATTTAACAATTTCTATAAAGCTATGGTGATCAGTATTAAGTATTTATAATCAGATATATATATAGACTTATGATGGACAAAAGTCATGTACAAAGGCAACTTTTCTTCATGATGGTGCAAGCATTGTGGATTGCCAGTAATGAAATTATATTGAATACTTAGCTATTTAAATGACAAAAGTTGAAATGCAATTGTTACTTTATACCTTTTACAAAATGAAGTTCCTGACGTATTAAATATTACTTTATTTTTGCTATTTGTAGTTGGTTTTTATTTTATTTATTTTATTTTATTTTTTTATTTTAAACAAAAGGAAAACAAGAAATCAAAACATAACTATTTCACACCAACCAACAAAACAGCAACAATCATCAGCATACTGGATATTCCAAAAAATTATTTAAGATAAAAAATATAGACATGAAACATTATCTTTTTTGTGTGTGTGTGTGGCACCAGGGATCAAACTCACAGGGTCACACTTGCCAGACAGGCATTTAAGCCACTGAGCCAAACTTCCAGCCCCATGAAACATTATCTAACAAATTATTAATACAATTGTTTTCAAATGACCATTTCACATTAAAAATAAAATCTGAAGGAGACCCTAAGAAAATTACATTTCAAAATTCTTTTTTTCTGACTGTCACAACTAATTTTTTATATACATAGATTTTGTTTCAGATGACATGATACTCTACCTAGAAGATCCCAAGAACTATTACTTTAATATGAATACTTTTAGGAGAAAATGTAGAGAAGTACTTTTTGTAACATGGGGCTAAAGAAGAGTTTCTTAAGACTATACAAAAAGTACTAACATAGAAGAAAAGAGTGATAAATTCGACTAAAAGTCAAGAACTTCAATTCTTCAGGACCATAAAGACAGTTTGTACACAGCATATGTTTATTTTATTTTATTTTTATATTTTAAATTTATTTTAGAGATAGTAAAATCCAACAAAGCAAAACAGAACAAAGCCAATCAAAACAAAGCAGTAAAATTGGTACAGAACTTCAAAGCAGGAAACACATGTATTTTCAATTGAATCTATTCCTCTAGAGAACCCTAATAAAGCATGCAAAAATTTATGTACCTACCTTATCAATATCCGCATTTAATATCCAATAATTGGGAAATTATGTGGTGAAAAAGTGTGTGATAGTCAAGTTTTCAGTTCAAATACTATAGAATTAATCACAGTAGTACCCATATGTGTGACTAATTGAAAAAAAGCGTAATATACATTTAATTCCTCAGAGTTCTGGGGAGGGTTAAATGAAAGCCAGCGTGGAGTGCTTACGATGGTGAGTGACCCATGATAGACACTTCCTGTCTGTTACTAAATTTTATTTTCATTTTTAAAATTAATTTTATTGGTATGATTTAGATACACATAATGTGGTCCAAAACTTTGGGATGACTCTACATTTTTGCTAAATGCAGAGATATCCTGAACTCTTTCAGTGAATAACAAAAATAGTACGCTCTCCACTTGAGACACACATATGCTGAAGCAGTGAGTTTCATGCATTTGTGATAGACTAGTGGCTCCAAAAGACACCCACACCCTGATCTCTGGCTCTTATAACTGTCTTGATGATATGGCACAGGAGAGTTAGGGTACTAACTGTATTGGATCATATGGCACAGGTGAGTTAGGGTACTAACCGTATTGGCACATGTAGTGGTTGATTGATTATGTCAACCTGAAACATTTAGAAGCTTAACTAAATGAGCTTAGGAACCCTACACCCTAGGGCGTAGAAGACCCGCCCTAGGGTGGCTCATCACCAGGATGGTATAACAGGGAAGGAGGAAGGACAAACGCATTCCATTCTTTGGAGGAGCTCCAGTCTTTGCCTTTGGTTTGGACATCGTCTCCTGGCTTCCAGTGTAGAATGTACTGCTTTACGGCATAGACTCTTCAGCTTTCCAGCGTAGACCTTTCGGCCCTCCATCGCAGACCCGTCAGCCTGCTGGTGCGGACTTGCACAGGATACTGGCGTGAACCCCAGACCTTGGATAGAATCCTTCGGCCTCCAGCGTGCAAATACCTTTTGCACGCTTCCTTCTCCAACTCCGTGGGTAACCATCGTAAGCCTATCCTGTAATTTCTATACTTTTGTATATCTTGTGTAATATCTATTCTCTCTAGTAAAACCCTGCCTAATACAGTGCATGTGGCACAGGTGAGTTAGGGTACTAACTGTATTGGATCATATGGCACAGGTGAGTTAGGGCACTAACTGTATTGGATCATATGGCACAGATGAGTTAGGGTACTAACTGTATTGGATCATATGGCACAGGTGAGTTAGGGTACTAACTGTATTGGATCATATGGCACAGGTGAGTTAGGGTACAGGCGAGGTGAGTGCTGTGAACCAGCTGATCCTGGAACGGAGAAGCTAGCCTGGATTCCCCAGGTGGGCCCTCTGCAAATCACAAAGTTTCTTGGAAGGAGAAGAAGGAGGTTGAGGAGGCATGAACCAGAAACTGAAGAGGGAAACCCTTTTGGACTCGATTTGATGCTGTTGGCTGTGACGATGGAGGAAGAGGTCACGAGGTGTGGAATTTGCTGGGCTTTAGAAGCTGGAAAAAAGGAAATCTCAGATGCCCCCAGAGCTACCAAAAAGAGCACGACCCTGCATACACCTTGTTTTTAACCCTGGAAAAGCATTTTAGACCTAAGAACTCCAGAACTATGGAAGAGTTTCTTTATTGTGGTCCAGGGGATCTACATCCTTCTTTTACTTTTTATTTTGAGATGGTCTTGATAAGTTGCCCAGGTGGGACTTGCCCTTGTGATCCTCCCGTCTCAGCCTCCCCTCGGCAGTGTTGGCATTACAAGCATGTAGCACTGCAGTTGGCTTGTACATTTTATTTTAAGCTATTAATTTTGGCAATTTGTTTATGTCAGCAAAAACTAACACATCTTTACGACTGGAATTTTATGACCAATGGGAAAGTCATATGGAAAGTCAGTAACTTTTGGCAGCTTACATTTGGGGGTGCATCTTCATTACCCTGTGTGCAAGAAAGATAGACCCACCTTTACTTATCTTGGAGCTAGAGAATCTTGTGATGATCCTAAGGAATTTTTAAAATATGACCAGGCTCTGCCCTTTGGTTTAAGCATCATATTATCACGGATTTCTAAAAGCAGCTGCTGTAGTGGAACATAGGTTTTTCTGTGGTACTGGGGATTGAAACTAGTTCCTTACCACTGAGTTGTATCTCCAACCTTTATTTACTTTTTGGATTTAAAAGATTTTTAAATTTAATTTTCTAACTTTCAAATTTCGAAACAGGGCTTTGCTAAGATGCCCAAGCTGGGTTCAATGTTGTGATCCTCCTCCCTCAACCTCCCAGGTATCCACCATCATACTTGACTGCAAGGTTGCTTTTAAATTTTTGCATTCACACCAGCAGAACCAGGAAAGAATGAGAGAAAACTTAAAACAAAGTAAAATGCTCTTTCCTTTGTATTGCTCTTCTTTGCAGCTCTATTCCCTTTCCAAGTGATTCAATCAGGAAGCTATTTTAGGTTTTTTTTTTTTTTTTTTTTTTTTTTTGTAGCTTGGGAAGGGAGGTTGGGGCAGGCTGGTGGAGCCACAGGTGTGCAGGTATGCAGCGGGCAGCCTGGCAGGATGGGTCGTGTCAAGATATTAGCAGGATAGATGCCTTCTGTGGAGAGAGGGAGCCTAAGAAATGATGCTGAGGTAAAGAGAGGCAATATGGGGAGGTGGTCCAGGGCATGGTGACAGAAACCAAGATAGGCAGACATCCAGGCCTAGAGGGTCCAGCACAGCTTGCCAAAACAAGCAGAGTAAGGACAGCATCCTTAACCAAGCATGGCCCAGCACAGTGACAGGTGAGCAATGTGAGGGGGGCATTCTCATGAGGACGCGGCCCAGCACAGGGGTTATTCTGAGACAAATAGGATGAGGGCAGTAGTGGTAAGGTGGGGTTGGCACCATAAAGAGGAACTGATCCCATAAGTGGGTACACTGAATGTCACGTGACTCAGGTTTCCTAAGGTCAGAGAAGGAAGCTACAAATACGGAAAAAGAGAGAACTAGAGCCCCCTTGTGATGTGTAATTGGACTTGGAGGTCTCCTGTGACTCCAGCTGCAATGTATGTAGGTGGATAAAGAAATAAATTTCTGGAAGTGAATATGTTTGTATGTGTACAGGTATGCATCTCTTTGAGTGTACATGTATCTATGTATTATATGTATGTGTATACGCACACATATATTGTCCACTGGGATTGGGAACAGCAAAGTCCCTGGAGACATGAGCACACGTGCCGCCTAGGCTTTGGCTTTTATCCATCCTCCAGTGAAAAGTATTAGATTGGAGGAATGGCTCATTCCAGTCTGGGGAGCGAAAGAGAGTACAAAGGTGGAATTTCTTTATGTGCCAGGAAGTATAGTGCTCCAAGGTAGATGGGAACATTTCAAAAAGTCCCTGAAGCCAGCTCAAAGGGGTCCTTAAGTATTCAAATTGAGCACAATTTCATCTCAAAATAGTGATGGTAATGGCTTATATGTTATTTCATAAAAGCAGAATCTATAAGTCTACTTAATTATAAATAAACACATGAATTAAGTTTGATGATATTATGGTTGATACGTTGTGTCAACTTCAAGTTTAACGAAGAAACTCAGCAGGGAACCAGGGTTCTTACTTTTTAAATATCCTCATCCTGTGCAAGAGGAGGGCAAGGAGATTTTGTGAGTGCTACACCTGCCTGGGGATGGGGTGGCTTGGGGTAGGGTCGGGTGGTGGTCTGTGCACAATATAAGGGAGGAAAGAAGCTTGCTCTTCCCTCTTTTTGTGCTGGCTGCTTTTGCTTACTGCTGCCTTGAAGTGTTGTCCTGGTGCCATGTTACCCTGCATTGGAGCCAGCTAATTATGGACTGAAACCTCTATGAACAGTGAGCTACATAAACCTTTCCTTCCCTCATTTTGAGTGTCTGGTATTTTGGCCCAGCAAGGAGAGAAAAGTAACCAAGACAGATGAAGAATAAGTTATCAAGGTTCCTCTCCCCTATAATTTTATTACTTACAAGGAGGAAAATGAGCAAAATGGTGAAGCCCGGAAGATACCACCCTGATTAAAAAATCAGTGACTGCAGTCAGTAATGGAATAAAGTCAGGCGCTGCCTTTCAGGCGAGCATTAAACACAGAAGTTCTGTTTTGTTCCTGCCACAGACACGCAGTCTGAATCTAAGCACGTGCTGACAGCAAACAAACCCAAATTCTATAAAGCAACCAGCCTATGCTCCTGAAAAGTTTAAAGACTGTGGAAATCAGTGAGAGGCTGAGAAACTGTGTTAGGCTGACAAAGACTAAAAAGACCTGGCACCTAATTGCAATGTATGGATCTGAGCTTGGTTCTTAAGAACATTCATGACCAAGCCTGTCCTTATAAGGATCACGATTGGAACATAGTCATGAGTCAGTGTTAATTTGCAGCTTTTCATGATGGACTTGCAGATAGTCATGAGAATGTCTTTATTATTGGAAACCCACCCTGAAGCACACAGGGTGTTGGGGCATCCTAACCTACCAGAAACCTACTCTCAAGTGACTCAGGGGGAAAAAAATAAAAAGAAACTTATGCACTGCACTTGCAGTTTTCCACTGATTTTGAGGTTGTTTAAAATAAAATATCTTTTTTTAAACAAAGCCGATCACCCATGTTCTTAGTGGAAAATATCGGTGCTGAATGTTTTTTATGCCATTCTTCTTGTTTCCCTTACTTAGAGAGGCGGACTTCAATTCTTTAGGAAGATCCGCATGGCCCCAGGGGAGCAATTACTCTCAATCTGGTGTTCACTTCAGATGGCCACATTTTCCTCAAGGCTGAGTCAGATTGCTGACCCAGGGAATAGAAGAGCCATCCCCAGGAGACAAGTTATAAAAGGCCATCTGCCCAGGTGTGCTTTAAAAAAAATGCTTCCATTTCTGTGTTCTAAAATATAAGAATGTCAGATACAGATGTGAGGGCATCTGGGACCATACCCAGGCAAAACAGCAGAGTCACGTAACCCTCCACACTGTGCTGACCATGTAGCTCCCTGCACTGCTGTGCCTGCCTGTTCTGCCTCCTTTTCTTCACCTGCCCAACGCAGACCTCCCAGCCACCTAAGCCATGAAGCTGAGCGTTGCTTTCGGTGGTCCCATTGGAAGTTTCTGATTTCCTTTTATTACTCAAGATTTAGTTGTAAGTATAATTGAATTTTTAAGAAGGAGTGAATAGAATTTGGATTTAGGTCTGGAAACATCTCCAGTGTGCAGTCAACTATTTTCTACTAATAGAGCTTTACCTGCATTGTTTTCCAAAATTTCTACAATGGGTATATATTACTTTACAATCAAGAAAATAATAAAGGTGTATAATGACAGTGTAACTGTATGTCCCAATAATGAGTTGAATAGTGACAGTTTCAGGTCCTATGGCCTCTCATGGAGAAGCTCTTGTGGATAGCCCTCTGACAGCTTCTGCCTTAGTTCCTTCTCTCATCACTGAGACACAATACAAGACACTCACAACTCTTAAAAAGGAAAAGTTTAATTTGGTTCATAGTTTGTAGAAGTTTCAGTCCATAGTCACCTGGCTGCAAGGCAGGGTGGCATGGCAGAAGGGCATGACAGAGGTGGGTTGCTCATGGCATGACAGGCAGGAAGCAGAGAGAGGGATCAAGGGAGGAAGGAGTGAGATAGACCTTCCAGGCTGCACCCCCAGTGACCTACCTCCTCCAACCAGGATTCACCTCCCAGATCACATTTACCTATAAACTCATCAGTGGATTAATCTGTCAATAAGTATTGTGCCTCCATGATCCAATCACATCCCACGAGCTCCTCTATTAGTGCATGAGACTCTACAGGCACATCTAGATGTAAACCGTAACCCCATCCCTTTATGCAAAATGCATTTAATCCATTCCTAAGAGTCACTGAAGTTCTAGTAGTTTCAGTATTACTAGAAAGTCCAAACCCAATGTTTAATATAAACTTTTAGCTATGAGTCTCTGCAAAGCTAAAAGTGAAGTTAAATACATTCAACATACAAAGGTACAAGGTAAATATTTCCATGACAAAAGGGAGAAATAGGAGGATAGGGAGGAACTGGGCCAAAACAAGACCAAAATCTAGGAGAACAAACATTAAATCCTAAAGTTCCATATCCAGCATTCTAGACAAATTATGGTGAGATGTGAACTCCAAAGGGCTTAAATGGCTCTGCCCCTACTTCATTGCTAATGGTTGTACCCCTCACGGCCCCTTGCGTTGACTGGCTTTGCTCACTCCTTACAGCTTTCCACAGATGTTTCACATTCCTGACTTTTCCAACATCCTGATGTTTCAACTGCACCTTTGGCTTCACACTCACAGCTTCACACACTGCTCTCTCAGGGACACACTGCCTGGCCTCCCAGGCCTTCTTCGGATTTCTGAGTAGAACCCTTCCTGATCCTAAAAATGTTACATTCTACATAAACCAAAAATGGTTACTGGAGTTCTGGGGAACTATGTGGTACTTCTAGAAATTCTAAATTCTTGTTCATCTGAAGAAAGAATTGAACAAGACAGGCACAAAAAGTAGTGAGGTTTTACATTTATTAAATGTAAGGAAAAAGGTATGCTCTGCAGAGTAAGTGTGAGTAAATTAAAGTAGGAAAAGAAGTATGCTTTTCAGAGTGAAGCTAGGCCTCTGACAAAGAGAGAGCACAGTGGTCACAACGTTAATGGTAAACATCTTTTGTACTCCTCACTCCTTAGGCTGATGTCAGATCTAGGCCATCCTACCAAAAATCTGCTTGATTTCATGCCAGAGGAATTGAAGACAGCATTTTCTGATTGGTCCCAGGTATAGGGTTTAGGTGCATGTGTCCTGGATCTCTGAGATTGACAGATCATGCCTACTTGTTCAGCTGGCTGACTGTGCCCTAATCTCCTACCTCCAGACCAGCATTCAGGTGTAGGATGCCAAGGTATGTCATCAGGTAAGGCAGCAGCTGAGCCCTTTTGCCTCTTGTGGTAGTTTCAGTGACCTCTGTATGCCTGGGTGGCTAAGAATGGTGAACTGAATCCTAGGAAATAAATTTCCATCCCCTAGGCTCTGTCACTCTGGAACATGGTGCTTTGGGTCTCTCTCCTCAAAGCAAAGATTTTTGCCTTTGCAAATTTGAACTTTTACTGGCTCCTCACAAAAGCTCAAGGCAGCTGTCCTATTGTCCTGTTGTAAAGTACTTGGGTTCTTTCTAATGCTAATCTTTTTAGCAGTTAAGTTCTCCTTTGCTCCATCTTTGCAGCCCGCAATTGTACTACAGCTTCTTTTCTGGCAAAATCAAATCTTTCAATCATTCAGCCATGATGTTTGCTCTTGATTCTCAATGTAGAATTGGCAAAAAGCCCCTAACTGTGCCCAAACCATAGCCTGAATATTCAGTTGACTTGGAATTTCCTCTACCAGGTTAATTAGTCCACTGCTCTTAGGTTTCAGTCTCCTTCAAAGTCTTAGGACAGCAGCAAAATGTAGACAAATATGCTCTTAGGTCATAACACACATGACCTGAAATCCAGCTGCCAATAGAGGCCTTACTCTCAGCTGAAACCTCCTGAGCCGGGTCTTTGCCATCTGCATTTTTATCAAGATTCTGGTTCAAGCTCTGACCAAAATCTCCTATAAAGTTTGCCTTAGAGCATTCTAGGGTCAGTTCTTCAACTGGGTTCTCAAAACCTTTCCAAAGTCCTCTCCCAAGCCAGTTACTAAGGCTTCTGAACCACATGGTCAGGTAGTATCTCAGCAATAACCCCACTTTGCTGGTACAAAATCCCTCACATGAGTTAGAAAGAACAATGGTCGCAGCAGCAAGCAAGCCCAGTCTGGGAATCAGCACTATGTGTGGGCCTCAGCCGGATTGGGAACAGGCAGACCTCAACCCCTTCTGGCATATGGGCTGGCAAATGGGAAGTGCCAATTCCTCCCTACTTCGTAAGTGACCAGTTTACCTGGAGAAACACAGTCTGTGATGATAGCTATCAAGGTGAAATGCAATTGGATACCTGTGGTGTTTTCATGTTTCACTAACATTGCAGGTCTAGGGCCAGTGGTCTGATCATAGTTTCAAAGGCTATCGCTAAGCAGTGTGTCATCTAGGGGGGATCTCCTTCTGAGGGTTGCAGCCATTGTTGATTCTCTATGGTCTTCTTTTGAGGTCCTATATAATTTCCATTGTTTTGTTGGGTTGGATTTTATTCTCTCTGGTTTTGTTTGATTATGGTAAATCTGATGGCAGGAGAAACTATTTCAGGGATAGCAAAATATATTAGGGTAGCAATTTTGGATTTACTACTGGCTTATTTTGAAGTCCTTTATTGCATTCATTGTTTTGTTTTTATTGTTTCTATTCTATTCTGTTCTGTTTGATTTTTTACTATGTCCAAAGTTATCTGCAGCTATTTTGAAGTCATCAAAAGGCATTATGGTAATTACTGTTGATTTTATAATGTTTTGAAGTCCTGTATCTCTTACACTGGTTTGTTTTGATTGTTTTTTTTTCTGTTATATCCTCTTAAAAAAAAACCCTCACACACACAACTCTAAGGAGGACAAGTTTATTTTGGCTCACAGTTTGTAGAGGTTTCAGTCCACAGTCAGAAGGCTCAAGGCAGGGTGGCATAACAGAAAGGCAGGGTAGAGGAGAAAGAGCTTATGGAATGGCAGTCAAAAGTAGAGTGAGGGATCAAGGGAGGAATGAGGGAGATAGAAACTTCCAGGCCATATCGCTAATGACCAATTTCCTCCAACCAGGATTCACTTCCCAAATCACATGTATCTATGAGCTCATCAGTGAACTAATCCAGCAATATGTATTATTTCTCTATGATCCAATCACCTCCCCACCTCCCCTTTAGTGCATGATGTTTTAGAGGGAGATCTGGATATAAACCATAACAACTTCCTTTTTCTAATTTTTTATTGTCTTTAAGCAGATGCGCTAGCACTTTTCTCTTCAATCAGTCAACTCATTCCACTGCAACAATACTACTCACCGATGTCCATTTTGAGAATGCAAATGACAATACAAAGTAAATGTAATATGGATTAAATGGTAAATTCTATGAAAAATCATGTAATTTAATATAAATACTGGCAGTGTACCAATAACATGGTTAAAAGCTGCAAATTTTCTCTTTGAAAAGTATATAAGCAAGCCACTATTTTGAATTAATTTTGCAGCACTTTTACTAGTACTTTTTGACAGGGTTGGTCAAAAATTAATTCTGTCATTAAATTGGAATATTAATATTGCATATGAAGGCAAGGCATTTTTAAAATCTAACAATAGTTTAAATATAACTCTTGGAATGTCAGGACACTTACTATTAATTATTTAGAGAGATAAATAAGGTCCTCAGAATTCAGGAGTTTGACTGGTTTATGGATACTTGCCAAACTCCACCAACAGTGCTTAGCACATAAAAGATGCTCATTAAATATTTGTTGAGTGATGAATTCTATTTCTTTATAAATATCTCTCTTTACACTTATGCATTGCTTATACAATCATAATGGCCTGGCATAAAACATTTATCTCTGCCTCACTGTGGGGTTTGTTGGTGGGAGGCAGATATTTTGAGTGTTTCTACTTTGAAAAGCCAAAGTTTTCATTGGGTATGTAATCAAAATCCTAAGATCTAGACATGAAGTCAAGTATAAGGCAGCCAGATACTGGCTGTAGGTCTAAGCTATTCAGTTTAAGCATTTCCAATAGCACAGATAGTGTAATTTCCCATTACATTTATTTCTCAATCAGTTCTGCATTGATTGAGACAATTGAAGAGGTTATACTTTACTATATCCTCCTATCTTTGCAATATGAACTTACAGAGCAATTCTATTTTTGTTTTTTTATGAGAAAACATGATTTTTCTCTGTAAGGAGAGAACATATGTCTTTCCGTCCTTGAAAATTTTTGTTATAGCAATACTGGCAAATGTATGGTACTGTCTTTCTTTCCCCGAAGATAGGCGTGTGATGCAAACAAGAGTTCTTCCCAGGATTTCCTTCCTTCCTTCCTTCCTTCCTTGCCTTCTTTTCTTTTTTTCTAATTGGGCCTAAGGAAAGCAAGCCCGTTCTTCTCTTGTATCATTCTATTTCATATTTTACTAATACTTCATAAAAGTTAAAGAGTGTTTGGTACATCTTTCCGCAAAATTAGTTATGAATTTTGCAATGGCCTCTGTAGGAAATCTGGAAGTCCCTCTGTAAAGAAGGCTGAATGAGCTCTCTGTTGAGCCCAATTAGGTGAGAAGTCATTGGTACAAGAAAGCCCCATGTGTGCAACCATGGAGAGTTTCTCAGGAGTGCTGCAGGTGAAAGAGCAGGGAAGGAAGCGGTGGGGTGAATTAGGATAGGGAGTTCCTAGCTAAATTGAACTTCTTTTCTGGTACTGGGGATGGAACCCAGGGGCACTCTCCCACTAAGCTACTTCCTTGGTTATTTTTATTTTTAATTTTGAGACAAGACCTTTTTAAATTGCTAAATTATCCAGTCTGGTCTCAAACTTGTGATACTCCTGCTTGAGTTTCCTGAGATTGCAGGCATGCAGCCCTGCAGCCAGCTCAAATTTAGCTTTTGAGTGGTTGGAATGATAGGAAGATGTCATTCAGCCTAGCTTATTGAAAACCAATTACACAGGAGAGTTAATTAAATGATACCAATCACTGCCTCTTGTGTTCCAAATTCCTTTTACTTTTTTGCTTTCTCAGATAAATAATCTTGAGTTACTGTCCTTGGAAAACTTCCCAGAGTTCCCAACCTGGTCTGACACTGGCCCGCACCCCTCTCCAGTCTCTCCTCTTGGTTCATAAACTGAATCTGGCGTCTACTCAATGCTTTCTTAATATCAACTTTTCAAGTCATAAGCCCTGCTGGGTGCAATAATACCCAAGTTCCTTTACCAGACATCATATTACTTAGTTCCTTTAGTAGTTTAAATCTTTCAAATTATTCTCTAGTAATAAAATAGAAATGCATTTTTGTTTGGGAGAACATAAAAAATATTAGTCTTTTGAAATACTTTCATTCAATGCAATATTTATCATGTTTGGTCTTTAGAACATAGTGTTCATCTTGAAGGAAGTCAATACTTTCATATGCCTGTGAACATGAAGTACTGTTCAATCCTAAAACTGATTCACCAGACAAAGGGGTGACTAAGCAATGTGAGTTTGCCTTTTATTTGAAAATCTCCCACTTGTAGAAATTTGTGATTTATGAACCAAGCTGAAAAGTTTTATTAATCTCTCTGGTAGCCAAATAATTACAGAAAAGAGTACATTGGTTAGAATTGAGCAGAGGGATCTTTGAAGTCAAGTGTAGAACAAATTCTTTAGGAAACAAGGCAAAGTATTTAAATCTTTATGGTAGATCCCCTAAAATTTCTTTCTGTAAGAACAAGAAGTATAAAAGTATCCTTCTGCCTTGGCTGTTCCTTATTACCTCTGCTGTTTTTTTGACAGTAGTGTATTTTTCATCAAATGCACTGATAAGGCAATATCATTCCCATGTATTGAATGCCTGTCGCATGACAGGCCCTTTGCAAGGTAGTGTGTTGAATACAAATGTAAATAAAAAATTTCTTTGGATAGAAGGAGAGTTAGTGGTGTCAGAAGGGAAGCAGACATGTCTGAATACAGTATAAGGTATGTAGTGCAGGTGTGTGTGATTTCACCTTGAGGAAAAGGCCAACCAAGGTATCTCCAGCTGTTTAGAGACTTGGGCCTGGCAGAGGATGAGTAATTTGCTTGTCAGAAGTAGACCAGGAGAAAGGTTGAGGGTTGAGGGTAAAGGGCTGCCACCAGAGGCAGAGAGCAGAGCTCAAAATAGTTCACTTTTTAATCAAAGTACAATATCTAGTGAGATAGTATACAAATCATAAAATACATTTCAATGAGTTGCCACAGTATAACAAAACCCAGGTCACTATTAGCCAGGTTAAACAATAGGACACTGCGTGTACTTCAGAAGTATCTCCCAGCACTCAACCCCTCTCTTTCATTACTCACTTTCTCTCTCACACTATCCTTATGTTTGCCTGTGTTTGCAATTTGTTGATTCCCATTGCTAAACCATCTATCTATATTCAAGGCTACACTAAGGGAGCTTACAATGGCCACTTGTGGAATGAGGGGTGAAAGAACGCAGAATGACTGCCTGCTGGACAGTCAGAGGATCCAGTGGAAAGTCCAAGGCCTGGGGCTCACTGCAGAAGAGCCTGGTCCAAGTCTGTGTCAGGAAGCTGAAGGGCCTCCTTCGGAAGGCTGAACAGTATGTGCTGGGAGCCTGAAGGAACTGGAGAGAAATATGCTAAGTCAGTTTGTAAGATCAGACCTCCTCCAAATAAGTGAAAGGGAGGACTTCCTTCTTCTTTCCCTTTTTTAATTTTATCCAGACTATAGGGCTCTATTGGTTGGTGCCTCTTACATCCAGCGTGGGTCTTTCTTCCTCACTTCGCAGCCTACAACTCAGTTATCCACAAACACACCCAGAACTGTGTTCTACTAACATACTGGCATTCCTTAGTTCATGGAAGTTGATAGCACAATTCACTATCACAAATAGGATTTTGCAATGCAAATATAAAACCGTTGTTTATTCACTCTACTATTGATTAGAATTTGAGTGATTTTTAGTTTGGGGCTATCATGAATAGTCCTACTAACAATTCTTGTACACGTGTTTTGATGATCACACAGATACTTTGTATGGTGAGTAGATGTCTAAGTGTGGGATTTCCGATCATAGGGTAGGCAAGATTATTAGATGAGGCAAAAATATTTTCCAGAATAGTTACAGTGATTTATATTTCCATCAGCAAAACATTAAAATTTCAGTTGCTCCGTATCCTCATCAAACATTTCCTTTTGTTTGTTTTAGCAGATGGCTAGCTACTGAGTGCTTATTTTAGTTTCAAATTATATTTTCCTGATGACTAATGAAGTTGAGCACATTTGACCACTTACATGACCTCTTTTGTGAAATACCATTCCACCTGCCTTCTTTTTTAAAAATTAGGTTGCCTTTTATTTTGTTTTTTAAAAAAAAATATTCTGAACATGAGTCATTTAGTCCTGCGTCAGATATATGCATTCCAAACACTTGCTTTTCATATGTAGGCTAACTTTAATTCTTTTTATTGTGCTTTTCTGATGATAAATTTCTAACATAGTCAAATTTTTATCTTTACCCTTAAAATTAGTATTTTTTGTGTCCCATTTGAGAATCCATTTCCTATACTGAGGTTATGAAGCTATTCTCTGATGTTTTGCATAAAATACTGTTTTACCTTTCATATTTAGATCTGCAATCCATGTGCAAACAGATTTTAAGTTTAATTTTTTTTCATGTGGTATCCAATTGGCCTAGTAATATTTATTGAGAGGAGCATTCTTTTTGCCTCTACACTGCAGTTACTTATGTAACAAACCAGGTGATTGCATATGTGTGGTTCTGTATCTGTATTTTCTGTTCTGTTCCATAGGTCCATTAGCTCATCCTTGTTACAATTTCACGTAGTTACACTTCTGTGTTTCTTACAACAGGTCTTAATAACTAGTGGTCTAAACTGTCCAGCTTTCACCTTTAAATTGCCTTGCTTATACATGGCAATCATGTGACCATGCACATTATAGATCAAATTATCAATTTTGATGAATAAAATCCTATGGCTTTTGAATGGATCTGTTATATGAATTATTTACTGCCCCCAAATATATTATGGGTTAGCCTGAAATTTAGCAGCTTGAAACAACATTTAATATGTCCCATTTGGTATCTGCCCAGAGGAATATGAGCAAGCATTGGAGGTATCCTTTGGTTTAGAGTCTCTTGTGGACTTCAGTAAGAGAGCAATAGACTCCAGCCTTGGAGAGCAATAGACTCCAGCCTTGTTTGTGTGGCTGTTGGAAAGACTTATTTCCCACTGATTCTAGGCCAGATGCATCCCCACGTCCTTGCCATGGAGGCCTTTTCAACACGGCAGCTTGTTTCATCAAAACCTGTAAGCTGGGATGGCAGTAAAGACAGAATATGAGCAAGATGGTAATTCGTGCTTTTAATAAGCTTGCTGAAGTGCCAAAGTGCCATGCCATCACTTTTGCCGTATTATCTTCCCGAAGCACAATCATTGGGTCCATTGCTTAATTAAGAGAAAGTATTAAACCAGAGTGGGAATACTAGGAAATGGGGATTCTTAGAAGAATTGTTGCTAAGTTACAAGCATTTAAAAATATAGTCTAGATTCAAAACCCTCATCAGATACATGATTTGCAAATCATTTATTCCATTATGTGTATTATCTTTTTACATCCTTTTTATTGTTCTTTTCTGCATGAAACTTCAACATTAAGGAAGCCCAATTTTCTGTTTTCTCTTGTGATTTTGATAACATATTTAAGATCCCTTTGTCAAATTCAAGGTCATGAAAATTCACCTTTGTTTTCTGTTGAGTTTAATTAGTTCTTATATTTAGGACATTGAACATTTCAAGTTAATTTTTAAAATGTGATTGGAGAAGGGAGTCCAACTTCATCTTTTTTGCATAAGGATATCCAAATGTCCTAGCACCATTTGTTGAAAAAAGAGGTGAAAATAATCAGAATATCTTTTACACTTGTTCCAATACACCATAAAGAATGTGATTATTCTATGCTACTAATATGCACTGATACAAAAGAAATTCTTTTCTTATTGAATGATTTTATCATTTTTGTTAATCATTTGGCCATAGACATATGTATTTATTTCTGAATTTTCAATTCTACTTCATTGGTCTTACATCTACCCTTACATCTGTATCATGCTGTTTTAATTAATGTAACTTTGTACTAAGTTTTGCAATTTGGAAATGTGGGCCCTCCAACATTCTTAAACATTGTTTTATTATTGGAAGTTCCTTTAAATTTCATATTAATTTGAGAATTGGATTTTCCATTGAGTGAAAAAAATAACTGGAGTTTTGATAGGCATTACATTGACTCACCTGTCTACCCTGAAGAACTTGACATTCATCAAACTGAACAAAAATAATTTGTTTTAAAAAACTAAAAAAGAAAAAAAAATGATGATACAGAATTTCAAAACAGAATAATAGGGGATGTTGTCTTCAAAACAGTTGTTCAGATTACCAGACATAAGCATTTAAAGATGATCAAACAATGAAAGCACAAACCATTTTTTTTGTTGGACTAATAGAGATTAGAAGTATAATTATCTATCTTGTATATATAATCTCTTCCCTTCTTTCTTTCTTTTCTCCTTTCCCCCATCCAAGTTTTTCCTTCCCTTTTTAGCTGTTTCCTCCTCTTTCATTTTTACAATATTCCCTGTACATTTTGAATCCCACTAACTCATTCAGTTTTTTATACTAGGGAGACAACATGATGTTCATTCATGTGAGTCTGAGCCATATCACCAATGTGCATGATCTCAAGTTGCATCCATTTACCTTTAAAAGCCTTGAGACTTTCCTTCTTTCCTTCTTTATACCTAAGTAGCTTTCCATTGTATAAAAATACCATATCTTATCCATTCTGTGGTTGATGGGCAAGCTACCCCTGCACTTTTCTGGGTTACTATCACACAGAGTAC
>RJWM01025016.1:0-29905 GCA_004363535.1 Dasyprocta punctata | reverse complement strand
GATAACGATGCGCAAATTGCAACCATTGTCAAGCTTCTATCTTCCGGCTTTGTAAACCTGCAATGTTGTGTATTTACGCTAGTTGTTTGCTTGTCTCCTTTGCTTGTTGTTTTTACTATATATGTCGTTTTTTTGTCGTTGTTGTTGTAGTTTTTGTTTGTTTTGTTTTTCTTCGCTCAAATAAAATAAAAAAAAAAAGGAACTAACAAAACAAAGAAAAACACTAAAAACATTGTTTACACTCATTAAAAGTCAAACAATCAAGAAAAGAATACAAGCAAAATAGAAAAAAAGAGATTTCCCTATTATTTCAAACCTGTGATTATCTTCTGGGATCTAAAATTTTGTGGTAATATTCAATTTAGGGTATGTCTCTCCTGTCACTGGTAGACAAAGGAGGTAGACACATCCCAGATTCATGTTGGATGATCCCAGCAACCCTGAAATAGGAATAGGATAGGGTGTTGATTCTGGTGCTCTCAATTCCGTAGAAGTTTAGGCTGATCCTGGCCTCTCGTTGTGGCATTGGGGCCTGAGATATTCAGCCTACAATACTCTGGATGTCTCTTGCCAATTTGACCCCAGCTTTGGGACCCTGGACGTCTCCCACTGTTGTCCATCACCCAGTCACTGGCAGCCCTGAGATGAAGCCAATGAACAGCTGCCCCAAGTACCAGGTTTAGTTGGCCCCTCCCTGAAATGCCCGCTGGGCAAGTGTCCTCTCCAGGGGATTTGGGAGGCATTTGGACTTGAGTGTATCACCAGCTCTTGTAGTTCACAGCATCCACTGCTCCATTCCACTGGTGTGTTTCTACCTGGAGGCTTTTTGAGTTGCCCATCCTCACTGTGCCTTCTCTCTCATGCTGTGAGCTGGGAGCCAGGGAGAAAGTGCAGTCTTCTGCCTTCTTTTTCTCCATTGAGGTCCATCACTTCACTTTCCCTGTGGCTTCCAATTTTCCCTTCAGATCCTTCCTGGGTCTTGGTAATCCATCTCCCTCCTTTTTTTCCCCAAGCTGTCATATTCCAGTATCTGGGTTCCAAATCTCAGAGAGACTGATTTGTTATTGTTTACTGTTCTGCCATTTCCCCAGATGTCCCGCATATAAGTTTGAAAATGAATTTAACAAGGTCTTCAAAAATCCAACTGAGGTTGCAGGCATAGTGGCACATACCTATAATCTCAGCACTTAGAAGGCTGGCAAGGAGGATCACCATGAGTTCAAGGCCAGCCTGCAATACATAGTGAGGTGCAAGGCCAGACCAAACTACATAGCAAAAAAGCCAAAAACAAAATAAATCCAACTGAGATTTTGATGGTGACTACACTGGAGGAATTGACACTTAATGAATTATTCCATTTAAGACCTTGGAATATTGAATTTGTTCAGTATACCTCTATTTGTGATTTTTTTTTCTTCAACATGGGGTCTAGCTATGTAGCCCAGGCTGCCCTTGAAATCTCAATCTTCCTACTTCAGTCTCCCAAATTCTGAGAATACAGGTGTGTACCAGCACACCTACCTATGTACCTTGTTTGTTTTTGTTTCTGTCTTGTTTTTTGCAGGAGTGAGGATTGAACTCAGGGCCTTCACACTGGGCCCTGTGCATACTGATATCCCCTGTGCATCAGGATGTAAATGTATAGCCTGACCTTCATGTGTTCCCACAGCCCCATGTGAATGTTTAGCCATCCCACCCCTTTAATGCACAAGAGGTACCATACTATGTATATTCTTTTTTTTGTTTTGTTTTGCGGCACTGGGGATCGAACTCACAAATTCGTGCCTGCCAGACAGGTGCTTAAGCCATTGGGCCAAACTCCTGGCCCTAGTTTTTTGAGGCAGGGTCTCACTATGTAGCTCAGGCCAGCCTTGTACTCACGTTGTAGCCTAAGCCGGCCTCAAACTCACAATGCTCCTCCTACCTCAGCCTCCCAAACTATGTATACTATTACACATGTTGCCTTTTTACTTTTAATAACATATCCTGGAGATTATTCCATATCAGAACATTAGAGAGTTTCTAGTACTTAGAAAACCATTATATGAAAGAACATAGAGTCCTGCTGCAAAGTTGTAAATTATGTGGATATACAATCTTACTTAGTGAATGTAGTTTCATATTGCTGGGCACTTGGGGTGTTTTTAATCTTCACTGTTACAAATGTGCCAGAATGAAAAGATATTTCATATATATGGTGATATTTCTATAGGATAAATTTCCAAGAATTGCATTTGTAACTTTGGCAGATATTGTCAAAAATGCCCTATGTGTTGTATCATTTTGCATTTCTACCAGCAACATGTGAGTGTATCTGTTTCACTATAGGTTTGTGCCACCAAGCAATGAAATGTTTTCTTAGACTTTCAGATTTTTGACAATGTAATAAGTGAAAAATGGTATGCCAATGTAGTTCTCATATATATTTCTCTTTCTCTTTTTTTGTTTGTTTATTGAGACAGGGTCTTGCTAAGTAACTCAGGTTGGCCTTGAGCTCACTTTGTAGCCCAGACTGGTCTCCAACTCACAACGATCCTCCTGCCTCAGCCTCCCAAGTGCTGGGATTACAGGCGTGTGCCACCACACCCAGCAACTTTCTTGTTTTGAGATAGGTCCTTGCTATGTAGTTCAGGTTGGCTATGAACTCATTATTTAGCCCAGGCTGGCCTCAAACTCCCAGGATACTCCAATCACAGCCTCCAGAATGGTGGGATTATAGGTATGTGCCACCATGCCTGGTGCTTTTTTTTTATATCACGACTTTGTCAATATCAGTTTTCACTATGTCTTTCTAGGTTGTCATACTTTTGACTATGTGTATTCCTTCCAAGCAAATTTTAGGTTTATATAAACTAATTTATCTATATTTTTAGTTGAAGTTTTGCTATGTTGCCCAGGCTGGTCTTCAACTCCTGGGCTCAAGTAATCCCCTTGCCTCAGCCACTTGAGTAGCTGGGACTATAGGTTTGTGCCACCATATGTACTAGATTTAAGCCATGGTTTTGTGATATATTGCATTAATGACCCCAGTTTTTTATGTTTCTCTGTTTCTACAGTGTCTGGTAGTACCCTCTCACACCAACAAGGTAGTAGCGAACTTGATATAACCATTGACTTGAGAAGCTCCAGTAGCACAATCATCACACAGTACTTACATAACCATTGACTTGAAAAAGCTCTGCTTCATCTCTTGGACTTCTGCCACAGTTATGAGAACGTATATAAATTAGCCTGCTGTAGGGATGTGAAACACATAGAAATGGCCTTGGTCATCTTGTCTGATGTGTCCTATAGCAGCCAACCTCCAGCTATTCTATCATATGAGTACAGACACATGAGTTAGTCCAAGTGACCTCAACAGAGCCTGCTAGTCCTGATCATAAAAACTTCCAGTGTCACATACAAAGAATTGTTGTGGCAGGAGTCTCCTATCATTGTTTTTCCTTTTCAAAGATATGCTAGAAATATTTGCTTATTATTTTCCCTTATGAACTTTAGAATTAGCTTGTTTAGATAAAGAAAAGAATAGAAAAAAAATTGGTATTTTTAATGAGCATACACTAAATTGATAAATTATTTTGAAAGCCAGGCATGATGGCACACGCCATCCAAGCTACTCAAGAGGCTGAGACAAGAGGATCACTTGAGTTCAAGACTTTGAGAGAAACCTGAACAACATAGTAAGATCTCACTCCATTCCCCCAAAAATTTAATTTCCAGGTTGATCTGGTACCTGGAATCTACTTTTGTCAGTTTTTGCAGTTGCTCATCAGAACCCCCAGTAGTCAAAATGATGAGTAAATCAAGAGTGAGGATCCGTTCCAGGAAGCCATGGCTGCTGCAGAAAATAAACTTGTAGTAGTCGACTTCTCAGCTGTGTGTTGCAGACCTTGCAAAATGATCAAGACTTTCATTCACTGAAAAACATTACAAAGTTTTGTTCCTTGAAGTACATGTGGATAACTATCAGGACTTTGCTGCAGAGTGTAAGTCAAATGCATGCCAACCTTTCAGTTTTTTCTATAAAAGATCAAAAGGTAGGGCCAGGTATTTAGTTTAGTGGCGTAAGTGCCTGCCTGGCAAGCGTGAGGTTGTGAGTTCGATCCCCAGTACCAAAACAAACAAACAAACAAACAAAAAACTACACTGGTACAAAAGGTGGGTAGATTTTCTGGAACTAATAAAGGAAATATTTGACAGGGTGTGGTTGTGTACACTTGTAATCCCAGCACTCAAGAGGCTGAGGCAGGAGGTTTGCCATGAATTTGAGGTCACCCTGAACTACATAGTGTACGGCCAGCCTGAATTATATAGTATGACCCTGACTTCTGGGAAAATGGCACAGTGGTAAGCAGCAGACAAAGAGCTTCTCCAAAATTTAGCACCCAAACACTGGAATATAGCACTGCAAGGCAGAGAAGGAGGGAAGTGAGTCCCCATGACCCAGAAAGGATCTGAAGTGAGAATTGAAGCCCACGGGAAGAGCAGAAAGAGAAACTTCAAAAAAGAAGGTAGAGACAGGCAGCACTTTCTCCCTGAGCCAGAAATCACTGCATGGGAGGGATAGCATGAAACTTCAGACCCACAGTGATTGCTGGTGATCCCAGAGGCCTCCACAGAGAATCACATCAGTGGAGCTGAACAGTGGATGCAGTGGACTGGAATGGACACAGTGGACTGCAATGGTAGGTAAGTTGTCCCTTTTGGACCTCCTGTGAAAGAAAGTGATTGGTCAGGGGCCATCTTGGATAGAAGCCAACTGAGTTTGGGACTCATCATAGTGGCTTCTAGCTCCACCTAGTGGCTCCCAACTGAATTCAAGCTGACAGCAGGCACAGGGACTGCCCCAGGCTGTGTGAGTCTGGTTCCAGCCTTATCACCTGAGTCCAGCCTGAACTTGAAGGGGAAAAAAGGTGCAGGCTCCCTGAGATTATCCACTACCCTGCCATAAAGCTACTTCTGGCTTGCTGGGATACATCAACATGGAGCTGGACTCTGTCTCCACATGTTGTCTACCAGTAACAACAAAGACAAAACTAGAAATGGACATTTCTCTCTCTCTCTCTCTCTCTCTCTCTCTCTCTCTCTCTCTCTCTCTCTTTTCTTTTTTTCTCCTTCATTGTTTGATCTTATTTTTGTGTGAGTGTGAATGTGGTTTATAGTTTATTTGCGATTGTTGTTCTGTTCTGTTCTTTTAATTTCTTCCTTCTCTGTTTCCCTCCTGTCTTCTGCACCAGTTTCCCAAAGTTTGCATGATCCTCCTTTGTCCTTCAGCCTTACTCTCCTCTTCTTCTATTGCTCTATTTTTCCCCTAACCCCTTTTAAATTTTCTCCCATGAGGGTTGGCATATTGAGGGCGTATTTTCTACATATAATTTTTGAGTTTTAGATTTTTTATATAACCACAAATCTAATTCATATGGTTAAAGATGGTTTGTCATTCTCTAGGCTGTGTTTGATGCTATGGTTATTGCTGATTGTACCACTTTAGCCAAAATGACATAATGGTTCTAATCAGCTGTTCTTCCTGGTATATCAAGATTAAGATTGCTTAGAGGTCATAGAAAATATTGTGGGCCAGTGCCAACAAACCAGGGGATGGGCCAAGTAGGCAACAACTTTTCATGCCCAATATATTGAAGAGATAGAATCTTCCAATAGACTCAACACCCAAAAACCAGCTACACACCTCGAAGACATCTCTGATAAGCAGTCATTTCCTAAAAGTTCTAAATACTACCAATACAGCTACTCAGCATTGGCAATTTAGAAGCATCCACCCAGGAATTAAAGCAAAACCAGAAAATGAGAAAACATTTAAACAAGATGCAATCCCAGACATCCAGTTCATGAAAGGCAAACCCAGGTGGCAATGACATGGAACAATGCAACAGCCACCCACCTAGCCTCTCTGAAGTGGTAACAACAAAACAAATCGATGAGGCTCTAGAAAAAAATCAAATCAGAAATAATTTCTCACATAACTACAGGGATGAAAAACATGTTTAGTGAATCAAGAGCAGATACAGATTTAAAATATAGAGGATCCTAGGAAAATGATGGAAACCATAAATGCCCAACATAAGAAAGAAATGGAACCCATAACACAGATTCAAGCAGATATCCAAGAGACTAAAAACTCCATTGAAAGTATCCACAGTGGAATGAGCCAATATGAGGACAAAATCTCAGATGTAGAAGACAGGCTTGCAGTTAGTGATCATGTCAAGAAAGATTTCTTAAAATAGCAAGGGAACATGAAAAATCAATCCAGCAGCTGCTAGATGAGGAAAAGAATGATTTAAGATTGATTGGAGTCAAAGAAAAAAAGCAGGAAATAGCAAAAATGATATTTTAAAAACCTGTTCACAGATATCATTGCAGAGAACTGGTCTGGTAGAGGAAAAGAATTTGACATACAGTAAGTGAGGCATATGAACCCCAATAGAATAAATACACTGGCAAGGCAAACAATTAAACAGAAGGGAAGAAAAGGGAGCCAACAACAGGAAAATAACATAGCCAGAATAAGTCTATATGTATCAATTATAATAATCAACATTAATGGTCTCAATTCACCAAATGAAATAGACTGGCAGAATGGATTGAGAAGCAAGATCCAACAATATGCTACATATAAGAAACACATTTAATTCAAAAAGAAATCCATAGACTGAAAATCAAAGCATGGAAAAAATACTCCATGCTACAGGAACCTGGAAAAAAGCAGGAGTTGCTATTGTATTTGCAGACAAAGTGGATTTCAAGGCAAGACTAATTAAGAGTGACAAAGATGGTCATATGTCCTTATAAAGAAAGAGATAAAAATCATAAATATACATGCAACAAATATTAACAGACATGAAAAATCAAATGAGCACTAATACAATGGTAATGGGGGACCTCAGCAACCCAATGTCACAAATAGACAAATCAACTAGATAAAAAATCAACAATGAAATATTAGAAGTGAACAAAACTTTTGAACAAATGGACCTAGTAGATGTCTACAGAGTGTTCCACCCCACAACATCAGAATACACTTTCTTCTCAGGTGTACATGAGACGTTTTCCAAAACAGACCACATACTAGCTCATAGAATGTGCTTAAATGCAAAGGAATTGAAATTATCCTATGCATTTATCAGACCTCAGTGAAATGTAATTGGAAATCAGTGACAAAAGAAACCACAAGAACTTCATAAAAACATAGAAATTAAATAACATTCTCCTGAACAACCAATGGGTTACAGATGAAATTGAAGAAGCAGTTAGACAGTTTCTATACTTAAATGATAATGCCAATACAACATACCAAAAATTATAGGACACAATGAAAGCAGTCCTACAAGGAAAATTTATAGTAGTGAATACCCATATCAGGAAAACTGAGTGAGCTCAAATAAACAACTTAATGTTGAACTTCAAGCTTCTAAAAAAGAAGAGAAAAAAATGAAGAACAAGTCAAGCCCAAGATCATAACAAGGAGAAAATTATAAAGACCAGAGCAAAAATCAATGCATCAGAGACTAAGAAAACAATACAGAGAATCAATGAATAAAAAATTTGGTTACTTGAAAGATTCAATAAAATCAACAAACCCTTAGCCAACCTTAAAAAGAAAAGATTAAACTCACCCATGCAATTAGGAATGAAAAAGGTTAGCGATCCACAGAAATCCAAAAGATCATCTATACCTACTTCAGGAGCTTGTATTCTAATAAGATGGAAAATGCAGAAGAAATGAACAGATTTCTAGACACATATGAATTACCAAAGCTCAATCCAGAAGATATAAATATTCTAAATAAACCACTATCAGTCAATAAAATTGAAGATACAATTAAAATCCTACCAACAAAGAAAAGCCCAGGCCCTGACAGATTCACTGCTAAATTCTACAAGAAATTTAGAGAAGACCTAATACTGCTACTTCCTCAAACTCTTTAATGAAATTGAAAGGGAGGGCCAGGGATATAGCTCAGTAGCACAGCGCCTGCCTGACAAGCATGAGGTCCTGAGTTTGATTCCCAGTAGGAAAAAAAAAAAAGCAATACTCCCAAATTAATTTCTGAAAGCAAGCATTACCTGATACCAGAGCAAGACCCTGTCTCAAAAAATAAATAAATAAGTAAAAGCATAAAACCACCATTAATGTATTAGACTAATTCTGTTTTCTGAAGAACATAACCAGCCTTCAGCTACTTAAAACTTAATTTTTTTATTTATGAAAATTACAAATTCTGGAAAATACCCATCTGCCATTTGAATATAAATGGCAATAAAAAATACTGGTTCTACCATTTTAAAAATCAATTTGATATGTTTATGATTCTTAATGTTCCTATGTAATAAGAACATGGAATACCTTTCCGTTTGTTCCTTAAGGATGTTATAAAT
This sequence comes from Dasyprocta punctata, assembly GCA_004363535.1. Taxonomy (NCBI): domain Eukaryota; kingdom Metazoa; phylum Chordata; class Mammalia; order Rodentia; family Dasyproctidae; genus Dasyprocta; species Dasyprocta punctata. Next base: position 21,505 of record RJWM01025016.1, on the reverse strand, counting down.
GTTTCTCTTAAAGGTTGTGGACTTTTTTTTTGTTTTCTTCTTCATTTTTTTTTTGTTGTTATTTGTTTATATGTTGGGGGGGGCAGGGACTGGATATGTAGTTCACTTGTAGCCCAGGCTGGCCTTGAAACCTCAGCAATCCTCCTGCTTTAGACTCATGCGTGTTGGGATTACAGGTGTGCACCAACACACCCAGCTGGTTTTGGACACTTTTTTGAAGGGTTTTGTTTTGTTTTGTCTTTTTGAGAGGGGGTTTCACTATGCAGTTTAGGCTGGCCTTCAACTCACTTTGTAGCCCAGATTGGCCTCGAACTCATGGCAATTCTCTTGCCTCAGCATCCTGAGTGCTGGAATTACAGGCATGTGCCACCATTCCTGGCTTTTTTGAAGTTATTTTTCTAAATATTTTTTATTTTTGTTGGTGTAATTATGGAGCCTTCACTCTATGTACCTTCTGAGTGATATATATATATATATATTATCATATCTTGCTACCTTACTGAATTTTCTCTTAAGTAGTTTTTCTGTTGATGTTTGAGTTTTCTGGCAATAAAGTCTTATTATCTATAAATAGTGATAGTTTGACCCATTCCAGTTTCTTTTCATGCTTCTAATTTCTCTCTCTCCCCCCTCCTCTCACTCTATCATCATCATCATCATCATCTCTATCTCTGTGTGTCTCTCTGTAGTACTGGGGATTGAAGCCCTGGGACTTCACGTTGAGCTATTTCCCCAGCCCTTTTTTATTTTTTATTTTGAGATAGGATCTTGCAAAGTTTCTTTGATTGCCCAGGGTAGGCTCAAAATTGGAACATGTGTGTATTACCATGCCCAGCTTTATTTCTCTTTTCTAATTGCAATGATTGCTACCTCTAATACAATATTCAGTTATAGTTGAGAAAGTACAGACCCTTACCTGATTTCTGATTTAACATATAAATGCTACTAGTTTATCCTGTTTGAGTAAAATGATTATTTGGAGGCATGTATAAATGTATCTAGGTCGGTGGCAGCAAACCTATGGCATGTGTGCCACAGTGGGCTATCTGTATCATTGAAATCTCTAAAAGGTTCATCATCACTGGAGAGAGATAAAATATCATACATCTATTTTCATTGAATTTTTAAAATAAAAAGCAGATATTGGGGCTGGAGATTTAGCTCAGTGGCACAAGCACCTACCTGGCAAGTGCAAGGTTGTGAGTTCAACCCCTGGTACCAAAAAAAGAAACAAACAAACAAAAAAGCAGATGCTAAGTTTTTTTCAAATTACTCTTTCACAACTCTGGAGATGATGGGATTTTTCTACTCCAAATAATATGTTACATTCAATTAGTGGATTTCCTAGTATTAAACAATTCTTGTATTCCTAGAGTAAATTCCGCACAGTCATAGATTCTGTTTATTAACGTCTTTATTTAGGATTTTGCATTAGTATTCATAAATGAGGATTAGTCTGTAAGTTTTCTGTTTCTCATTGAACCTTTATCAAATCTTGATGTCAGTGTTATACTCACTTCATAAAAAGATTTAAAAGTGGATTGGAGTCCAGCACGATGGCACATGCCTGTAATCCCAGCACTTGGGAGGCTGAGACAGAAGAATCACCATGAGTTTGAGGCCAGTCTGGGCTACATAGTGAGATCAAAACCAGCCTGAACTGCAGCTCAAAAAACCATAAAAGAAAGTGAGCTGGAGCCAGATATAGTGGTACACGTTTATAAACCCAGTACTCAGGAGGCCGAGACAAGAGGATCCCTGCAAATTCTAGGCCAGCTTATGCTACACGATGAGTTCAAGGCCAGCCTGAATTACTGTATATAACAAAACCCTGTATCAAAAAAAAAGTGAATTAGCCATGGTTGCACATGCCTATAATCCCAGCACTCTGGGAGGCAAAGGCAGGAAATCACAAGTTCAACATAGTCTAGGCAATTTATTTTGGTTTTTGTTTTTTTGAGATAGGATCTTGCTATGTAGTTTAGGCTGACCTTGAACTCACTATGTAGCCCCGGATGGCCTCCTGCCTCAGTTTCCCATGTGCTGGGACTACAGATGTGTGCCACCACACCCAGCTGCATTCTAGGCAATTTAGCAATTTAATGAGATCCTGGTCTTAAAAAATAAACAATGTAATGGCTGTGGCTTGGGCTTAGTGGCAGACCACTGGTCTAGCAAGTACAAAGCCTGGGGTTTGATCCCCAGCATTGCAAAAAAGCACAAAACAAAACACATTGGCCCTTTGGATAACAAAAATTGTTTAAAAGGACTGGGGATATAGCTTAGTATGAAGGCCCTGTGTTCAAGCTCTAGTGTTACGGGGTTTAGGGTGCTCAGGTATCCTTCTGGAGTTGGTTTCTAGATTTCTTTCTGCCCCGAACAAAGAATTGGTCAAGATAAGCACAAATGGTAGCAAAGTTTTATTAAATGTAGGAAAAGTAACAAGCTCTGAAGAGTGAGTTTTGGCCAAGTAAAAGTAGGAAAAAAATATACCCTATGGCATGAGGGTGGGCCACTATGGAAGAACAGAGTGGCAAAAACTCAATGTGGACTATTTCTGTGTCACCCACCCCTCATGTTGATGTTAGGTCTAGGCCATCCTATGGAAGACTTGCTTGAGTTTTCATGAGAAGTTCATGTGTAGGGTTATGGGAATTGCTCTGCATATATGTGCTGTAATTTTGTAATTAACAGGTTATACCTATTTCCCCACCCAGCCTTAACATGCTCTAATATCATGTCTCACTAGTACCTCAAAGAAAAAAAAACAGATTTAAAAATGTTCCTTAGACTGGAGGGTGTAGCCAAATGGTAGAGAGCTTTCCTAGCATGCATGAGGCCCTGAGTATGGTATCTGGCACCACAAAAAAAGTGCTTCTTATTTAGGCTCAGAAAAATAAAAATGGAATGACTATATCTTCTTTTTAGTGGTAATGGATGACCCCTTGTGAAGAATCTTGTTCTCATAGTTTGGGAAAATAGCTCTTTGTAAGTTTCTCTATTTCTTCTAAGGAAATTGTCAACTATGGATTTTTTTCTTTTAGGATCAGTTTTGGTCAATTATGTTTTCCTATGAGTTATCCATTTCTTTTAGGTCTTTAAACTATTTCCATTGAGTTGTATAAAGGAGTCTTTCACAATTTTTAAAATGTCCTCTTAATGCCAGGAGTGGTGGTACATGTGAGTAATTCCAGCACTAGGGAGGCTGAGGTAGGAGGATCACCAGGAATTCTAAGGTCAGCCTGAATTACATAGTGAGACCCTGTCCCAAAAAAACAAAACAGAGCAGGGCATGGTGGTGCACACCTTTAATCCCAGCACTTGGGAGGCTAAGGTAGGAGGAGCATTGTGAGTTCAAGGCCAGCTTGGGCTACATTGTGAGCGCAAGGCCAGTGTGAACTACATAGTGTGACCCTGCCTCAAAAATCAAGGGCTGGGAGTTTGGCTCAGCGGCTTAAGCACCTGCCTGGTAGGTGCGAGGCTGTGAGTTTGATCCCCAGTGCCACACACAAAAAAAAATAATAATAAAATAAATAAATAAAAATAAAGTGCTCTCTTACTATAGTTATGTCAATTTTTCATGTCTTATTTTGTATATTTATATATTTTCCATTTCTCAACTATCTTTTGCACATTATCAGTTCATTTATTCATTCTACCATATGGATTTTCTCACTTCTTTAAACTTTTATCTTTGTTAATTCTGCTCCCCTTGAATTTATTTTGCTTTTCTTCCTTCTTTTGAATACGATGTTTACTCATTGACTTTTTCTTTTTGTATCAAAGACTGAACCCAAGGCCTTGCACTAAACTGTATCTCCAGCCCTTTTTTATTTTTTATTTTGAAACAGGGTCTCAGTTGCCCAGACTGGCCTCCCATTGGCAATCCTCATGCCTCAGCTTCCTGAATAGCTGGAATTATAAGCATGTACCACCATAACCAGCCTGTGGGGTTTTTTTGTTTGTTTGTTTGCTTGTTTTTTGGTTTCTTGGGTTTTTTGTTTTTTTGTTTTGTTTTGTTTTGTTTTGTTTTGTTTTTGACAGGCTCTTGCTTTGTAGTTCAGGCCGGCTTTGAACTCACTACATAGTCCAGGTTGGCCTCAAACTCATGGCAATCCTCCTGCCTCAGCTTCCTGAGTGCTGGAATTATGGGCATGCACCACCACACCCAGCTGTATGTAATATATTTTAAAGCTGTGAACTTTTGTGTGAGCCCTGCTTTAGCTAAATCCATAGCTTGTGATATGTAATGTTTTCACTATTATTGTCTAGAAATTCAGCTATTTTGGTTTGTGTCTCTCCTTTGGTCCAAGGGTTGACAGATTTTGCATTTCTAGACAGATCCACCTTATACTGATTTCTAGTTTTATGCAGTTGTGATCAGAGAAAATTTTTTATATTAGTTTTACTTTGGGGAATTTATTGAGACTTTCTTCTGGGTCTAATATTGATTCATTTTACTTTAAAATTTTTATGGTACTAAGGATTAAACACAGGACCTTTGTGCTGAGTTATAGCACCATTCCTTTTTTTGTTTTGTTTGGTTTTGTTTTATTTTGAGGCAAGGTCTAAGTTGTGCAGGCTAGGCTTGAAATTGCAATCCTCCTGCCACAGCCTACAAGGATGCCAGGATTATAGTGTGTGCCCAGCTCCTAATATTGATTTCTATATTGTTGCTAGGTTTTTTGTTCCTTTAATTTGTCCTGGAATTGTAACAAAAATTGCCTCCCCCAGCCACTCTGTTAGTTGTCCAGGTAACAGTTCCTGTTACAAGTTCCTGTTACTTCTACCTCTTAGAAATGACTGATCACTGTGATGCATAACTGGTCACTACAATACATATTATAAGAACCAATCAAAGACAGACAAGTACTCTGCTTCTTGCTTACAACTCCATGAAAACTTCCCTCTCTGAACCTCTGGGGCTTGATATTTTGAAAATAATCTCGATCAGCGCCCATTGACGTAAAATAAATCTTCCTTCAAATCCTGGGCATTGTTTTGGTGTTGCTGCTTGCCATTGGAACGGGTGCATTGGCTGGGAAGACCAGCCATGCTGACCTCTTTGGTTATCAGTCGTAGCCCTCATGAACTGTGTTAGTTACTGTTTTCTCATTGCTGAGACAAAATACCTTATGCCCAAAATTAAGGAAGGAAAGGTTTATTTAGCTCACAGTTTGTAGATGTTTCAGTCCATAATCAGCTGTCTCCAAGGCAGGGTGTGTGGTTGAGGGACAACCATTCATGGCAGTGGAAGACAGCAAAATCAACAAGAGCAAAGAGGGTAATAACAGACCTCTTTTCCTCCCTTATATTGTATGCAGGTTACCCACTCTCAGGTGGGTGTGGTATTCACACCATCTCCATGCCCTCTTGTGCAGGCTCAGGATTTTTACAAAGTGAGGACCCTGGCCCTCTCCTGAGTCTCTTAAACTTCTAAACCTCTCAAGTTGACACAATGAACAACATCCTAGAGTGGTAAGGGCATGTCCTCAACACCCAATGATGTAGAACTGCTGAGTTACTTAGTTAATCTTCTAGACTTCTCAAGTTGACACAATGTATTAACCATTACACGGATGGAGCAAGGACTTCTCTAGGTCTCAACAGAAGGCATGCCCTCAAGATTTCTTGAGCCCACTTGGAGGTCTAGAAGAGAATTTCTGGCTCCTTCTTCACATTGGACCCCAAAGGAAGGACTCACATCAGACCCCAAAGAAAGGGGGTCTGTCTGCCTGCCTGCATGTCTGTCTGCCTACCTGCCTGCCTGAATCCAGTAAGACCCCTGGGGCACCCCAGTTAGTCTCTGTCAGTACTGCTCAGCTTGAGCAGAAGGAGAGTCTGATCAACTCTCATTAGTCAGGACCACCCTTGAGGGAAGGGGTTGGAATGTTTAACCTCTGAGTGCCTGTTGAATGAATGTGTGAGTGAAATGGACAGTGAAAGCCATAGGCTGCTCCATCTATGCACCAAGACTGGGAAGCACTGGTCATAGTGACTGATTGGGCCCTTACCTGCAGTTCCATGGCAACTGACATGTGGCGTAACATAGGCCTCACACCCTCCTTAGCTAAGTCACATTTAAGTCCCTGCGAGAGGCACAGCCAGGCAAGCATCTGAATGGTCTCTCCCTGAGGGGCACCCATCCTTTGTGTGTTGTGCCATCATTCAAGGGTACACAACACACATGTAGGAAGTCAGAGATGCAAACTAGTCAAAACCCACAGTTCCTGATGCAGAAAAAAAGACTTTTCTGAGATTACATAGTTAAAAATGAAACCAAACTGCTTAAAGGAAAAAAGAGCCCCATTCTTCCTGAGAATTCTGCCTTGGCATTCTCATCAGCTGCCACAATTGCTGCCAACACCTGTAGCTTCATTCTCCATTGCCGACTCATCTATTTCCAGCCAAATGAACCAGTTCCAGATAGCAATTGCCTATATTCAGCCACAGAGGCACTCCCTCCAGAGCCTTCTCCTTACATACCTATCCTGGTCAGATGGCATCATCTAATACCCACCCAATATTACTGTCAGCAATTTATTCTGAGTCTGTTTAACACAGAAATGTCCACATTTTGATTGAGCAAAAATTGGACTGTCATCCCTGGCAAATGGGTTGCCATGACCTTTGAACAAAGCAACCCAGTCAAGCACTTCTCAAAGACATCAAAAAGTGGGGCAAAAAGTCCATCAATCACTGTTACCCAGAAACCTGATAAAAGAAAAAGCACCCAATGTCCATAACAAAAGTCTAATAGATGACATACCCTCTGGCTATAAGTTATAAGGGCTATGGACACAAAAAGTAAATGCCTCCTCCATCTGCAAGACACAAAGAAACATGTCTACCCAGGCCCACCTCAACCTGAACCTCTCCTCACCCTGTTGGGCCTGGCTGGATGGGACAGATCAAGCTCTATCAAATTGGACCCCTGTGAGCCTACAGTCATTCCAAAAATTGGAGGCAAACCTGTGACTTTCCTGGTAGACAATGGAACAGAACTCTCAACCTTCAAAAGTTTTCTCTGTCAAAAATTTACCATCTCCAGGGCAACAGGGACCTTGCCTCTCACCCCTTCTGCCAGGCACAAACTTGCAACCTGGGAGGACATCTCACCAAACATAAATTCCTGTCACCAAGCCAGTTAGCTTCCCTCTTGTTTAACCCTGCACTTTTCCCAAGAGGAAAATGATGCCTACATCAGCCTCAGACAGATAACTGCAATCTGAAATTCTGAGAACTCTCCTCCCAGAGGTATGGGCCACAGACACTTCTGGGCGTGACTATCAACCATGTCACCTCAACGTTATCCCAATTAACATCACACAATGTCCTATGTCACAGGAAGTACACAGGCATCCAGCAACACCTCAGCCACCTAAAGCAGTTCAAGATTCTGATGGACTGTTAATCACCTTGCACTCTGCAGTTCCCAACCGATACACCCTTTTTGGACTGTTACCTCCAGATGCCACCTGGTTTACATGTCTAGATTTAAAAGATGCCTTTTTCTTCTTGCAAGGTGCTCCTATAAGCCCCTTCAATTTGGAAAATTCTGAGACAAGACACAGATCACTTGGACTCAACTTCCATAAGGGGTTAAGAACTTTCTCACTATTTGGGGGGAGGTTCTAACAACAGATTTGGCCAAGCCACCATCACCTTTTTTTTTTTGAGACAGCCTTTTTCACTCTCCTCTTTTCCTTGATGTCATAGTCCCCCAAGAAAAAACAATAGACTGTTAAACTGCTAAAATATACCTCTCTTACCTGTAAAGCCAGTTCAAGATCTCTGAGCTGCCAATGCTGCAGCAAATGCCCTCCATATACACAGCCTCAGTCTTCTGCCACCCACCACTTGCTGGTACACCTGCCTGGACCTTAAAAATGCCTTCTTCTGCCTTTAATTGGCTCCTGTCAGCCAGTCCCTCTTAGCAAACACCTCAGTTATGAACTCAAAGGTTAACCGACCTGGACCTCCCAGAGGTTCAAAAACTTGTTTACCCTCTTTGAATAAGCCTTCATAGATGGCCTCACTAGTTTTCCAGTAAAAAATATCACTGAACTTATGATTAATGACACCAAAGCTGCCTTCTGGAAAGACATAAAAGCTCTGCTGCAATATCTGGCAGAAACTGGTTACAAGATACTCTGCAAATTTCTTAGAGCTGCTGACTTCTATAGAATCTAGAGCACTGAGTTCACAAAAACAGTAACACTTATTCAGACTGTCAGCCCCTGGGAATGCCCACTGGCCTACCTGTGCAAATACTTGGATCAAGTCACTAAGGGCTTCCTTCCTCCCCTTTGCCTTTGTACTCTAATAACCATTGTTCTTCTGATCAAGAAAGCTAACAAGCTCACCTTAGGCCAAGACCTATCTGTCCAGGTGCCACATACTGTACTGGACCTCCTGAATAACTGAAAACCACTCAATCCTGCCATATACCTGCCCCCCAAGCTGGGCCCACCAGACCATGACTGCCTGGCACTGACTGATGAATTGTTCTCTAGTCAGCAAGACTTGAAAATGAACCCCCTGACAAATGCTGAGTATACCCTATTTATGGATGGACGTAGCTCTGTTAGGAATGGAGTCCAACAGGCTAGATATGCTATGATCACCTTGGACAAATTTATTTTGGCCCAAGCGCTACTGCTACTGCTTTCTGCTGCTATTTGGAAACCTGCCACCAATGACACTAAACCTGTGCTCAAAATAATCTGATCCAGAGGCCTAAGCTCCCTCTGGGGATCCGATTGACTGAAACATCGAACCCAGCCAGAAAAACTTTACCTGGTACTCCCAGAAGACCCATATTAATCAGATCCAGAATTGTCCCCACTTCATGTTCTGCAAGTTCAAGCCACAGTGCTGGCACCTGTATCCTTGTAGCCAGGTCAGGCTTCAGCATCCGTGTCACCAGCCCCAACTTCCACCAGGCATACAGATGGACTTCATTAAAGTAAAGCCTTATAAGGGCTAACAGATATCTGTTAGTGCTTATATGCACCTACTCAGGCCAGCCTGAAGCATTCCCTACCTGAGCTTGAGAAGACAGCAGAAGTTTGTAAGGTCCTACTGTAAAAAATCATCACTAGATATGTCCTATCCTTGACTATTGCCAGTGACAAAAGGCCTGCATTTGTAGCAGAGATAACTAAAGAGAAACTACATATAGCATACAGGCCACAAAGTTCTGAAAAAGTTGAAGAAATAAAAACAACCCTACAGGAACAGTTTGTAAACAGTTTAGCTGAAAGACCAGCTATACCTGTAGACATCCCTGCACACACATATAACCCAAGTGCATATTAACTACCTCTTAAAGTTTCAGAAATACAGCCTTAGATCCACCATTACAGAGTTAAAAGAGCCCATCCAGATGACTGCTGAAGTTTACCTGGACCAGACAGCTCCTCTGAAGCTCACTCTGAAGAGAGGAGGCACTTAAAGCCCTGCTCTGGTCATTCCATATGCTGACCAGTCTATGCATAGCTGAATCTTGAGTACATCATTCATAGGATTACTCCATACCTAAATGCATTATTCCTATTGATTTTTTGTGCCTTTTCAGGCTGCTTACCCCAGTCCTTGCTTAAGCTTACATACATATTTGATATTGTATTGTACTTTTGCCTCAGCTCTATGGATGTTTGCCCTGGGAGAATAAAAAATAACCAGTAAAACTCTTACAAATAATAAAGATCTGACAAATATCCAAGGCACATTGGACACTCTCCTAGATCAGATTAGCTCCTTCACTCCTTTGTCAGAGTCAACTTAGAGAGAAACCCTATAATAAGGAAAACAAACCACAAACTTCTGGTTGGAAAACTTTCATTCTTGGGGATCTTGGCTAGGGCCCATCCTAGGACCACTGACAGCCCTAATGTTACTACTTCTAGTTGGGTCTTAGCTCAAAAGATCACATGTAATATGCCCAGCAAAGATTTTCCAGGGAAACTAAAAGGGGGCGGGGGTAAATGTAGCAGAAAATGGACCCCCCCAAACTTAGTTGCCCAGGTAACAGTTCCTGTTACAAGTTCCTGTTACTTCTGTCTCTTAGAAATACTTGGTCACTATGATTCATATTGTAAGAACCAATCAAAGATAGCCAAGTACTCTGCTTCTTACTTGCAACCCCATAAAATCTCCCTCCTTGAGCCTTCAGGGCATAATATTTTGGGAATGATCCCAATCAGTGCCCATCAATGTAAAATGCATCTGCCTCCAAATTCTGGGTATCACTTCCGTGTGTCTGTTTGCTGTTGCAGAATGAGAAAGGAAAGTTAAATTTCTCCTGATGTGTTTTAGTGTGTTTCAATTTGTTATTTGTTGCTCCTTGTATCTCATCATTTCAGGTTTGTGAAAGTTGCTATATTACTTGATACAAAAATATTCAAAGTTTTATATCTTCATTATGAATTACAGCTTTGTCTCAATGATTTTTTGTAATAAGCTATTTATTTCAAAATACTTTTAAATTTACAAAGAAGTTAGAAAGATGAAAGTCACCATATAGCCTTCACCTAATTGTCAACTTGTGTTAACATGTTGGATAACTACATTTCTCAAAAGTACAAAATTAATATTGACATATGATATATATATCATTAATATTGGTTGGTTTTGTTCTGATTTTGGTTTTGGAGTCAGGGTCTCACTAAGCAGCCCAAGTTGGCTTTGAACTCTTGGCGATCCTCTTGCCTCTGCCTCTGGGATTACAGGAGTGTGCCATCATGCCTGGCTCATAATATTGGTATATTACTCTTTACTAAACTTTTGACTTTTTTTTGAGATTTTACCGGGTTTTTTTCCCACCAGTATTGATTTTTTAATCTCAAGGTCCAATTCAGGATACTACATCTTTTTTTTTTTTTTTTTTTGTCTTTGAGACAGCATCTCACTATGTAATGCAGGTTGCCCTTGCATTTGCTTATGTAGCCCAGGCTGGCCTCAAACTCATAATGATCCTCCTGCCTCAGCCTCCTGAGTGCTGGGATCACAGCCATGTGCTACCATGCCTGGCCATATCACATTTATTTATTTAATTAATTTTTTGGTTTATTTGTTTGTTCCTTTTTTCTTTTCTTTTCCCTTTTTTTGAGACAGGATTTCGCTATGCAGTTCAGGCTCTCTTGAACTCACTTTGTTGCCCAGTCTGGCCTCAAATCTGTGCCGATCCTACTGCCTCAGCCTGCTGAGTGCTGGAATTATAGGCATGGGCTACCACACTCAGTTTTTTCTAATTTTTAATTACTAAGGTAAAGAAATGTTATTGAGATTTTTTTGGTTTTGGTTTCTGGGTTTGTTTGTTTGTATGTTTTATGGTGCTATGGACCAAATCCACTGATCCTTGTTACTTTTTTTTTTGAGCACTTGGGTTTGAACCCAGGGCCTTTGCACTGTGCAACACCCCTAGCCCATTTTTAATTCTTGAGTCAGGGTCTTGCCAAATTGCCCAGGCTGAGCTCACACTTGCAACCCACCTGCCTTAGCTTCCCAGAGTGCTGGGATTACAAGTGCCACTATGCCAAGCTTTGTTATTGATATTTATGTTAGTTTCTTATCTAACAATCATCTTTAATTCTAATCATATGTTTGTTGTATCTTTTTTAAAATCTATTTTCTTCCAATCCTTACATCTCTCATTGCTTTTTGTTGTCCATAATATTTTAATATTTTTCCACTTTTAAATACTGTTTTAAATTTTTTGATTATGATGTGTTGGAAGCCACTGAAGCTGGAGCTCAATCACATGTGCAGGGCTGGAACAAGGCCATTCAGAGAAAAAAGAGCACCTGAGGTGATCCATGTGAACAAGCTGCTCCAGCCCAAAGAACAATGAGTTGCTAGGCAAAGGGGTATCACATGACATTAACATGCTAAATGTATGAATAAACACCCCTATGATGGTTAAAAAGTTCCCTTCCTTCCATCCAGAGAGAGGGCTCCACCTGATCCCAGCTTTCTGTGACTTGTCTTTATTTCTTCACGTTCTCACTGCCCTTCACGGTCCTCAACCTGGGAAGTTGAAAGCTGTGTGGGTCATAGCAAACATGGAAGATCCAACATTATTATTTTTTTTAAATCGTCAAAATAATAAGGCTGTTATAGTTATACTCTACACACTCCCAAGGTACTTTAAAATGGTTATGTTTTGAGTCTATAAATGAAAAATGACAATAAGCCAAATACACCATCTGTACAACCTGGACTAAATACTAGTTAAGTGTTTAAATTGGACAACCAATAAGCTTAAAGATAACCAGCACAATTTTACAGAAGAACCAGTTCAGCCCAGCTAAAATTTTCTCATAGAAACTGACAGTGATGTACAAGTGTACAAATTAGCTGATGAACTGAACAAATGGAAAATCCATCTTTCCTCTTCCTCATTTTGCTTTCTTAAACCTCTCCTCACCCTCTCCCTCTTACCTCTCCTCCTTGGTCTGGCTGCCCCTACATAAATTCCATACCAACTGCTGCAATGATCCTTCTCCACTGCAAATCAGGAGTCCTTAATTCCATTGAAACATCATCCTCCCTTGTCCCACTCAATGAACAAAAACCTCAGATCACCAATATTGTTTGAATTTCTTTCACAGCACAAGGAATTGACTGAGTAGAAAATAGAGTAAAAGAGTAATTTTTCTTTTCTTTTACTTGGGAGAAGGAAATTATCTGTGGATGAGAAAACATGAATATTCAGTATGTAGGCATTAGCCAAATGAAAATAATTCCAGTGGGTTGACATTTTGTCTAAGGCCAGTATGTTTGACCTCTTCTTAAACCTTTCCATTTTCCTGGACTCATTTCAAATCTGACTGGGCAGGCAGGATTAATTCCAGTAAAGTACCAGTATAGTTATCTAAAGGTTACATGTATCTTTTCTTTTCATTCTTTTTTAATACAAATATTTTAATGTAATCATTTTATTTACAGAATAAATTGCAAAAAGTATATCATCACATTCAATTCAAATGCAACTAATGATGACTAGATTTAGATACTGCTTTGTAAACTTTCTATACCTTTGTAAAATATAGTTATCCAACATAGTTTTATGAAAGAGTTAGTTGTCTGTATCATTTCTTTTTATCCCTGTATAGTCTTAACCAAGATTTGCAGTTCTATGTTAAAATAGTAGTTGTCGAAAATATATAGTTCTATTCTCAACCTTAAAGGATATCTTCCTTTCTCATCGCTGAGACAAAATACCTGATACCTAAAGTTAAAGGAGGAAAGGGTTTTTTTAATTTTATTTTAAAGAGAATAAAACAAAACAAAACAAAGCAGATCAGAACAAAACAATGTAAGCAACACAGGATTTCAAAACAAGACAGCAGGAAATCAACAGTGGCTACCATAATGTCTCTTGTTTGCTTTGAAATAGTTGTCCATATCTTCACACACAATGAATTCAAACAAAACAGAATAGTATAAAACCAATCAAAACAAAAGAATGAAAGCATTACAGGCCTTCAAAACCAGACAATAGAAAAATCAACAATGGCTACCATAATGTCTCTTGTTCTCTTCAAAATAGCTGTCCATACCTTCACACATATTGAAATCAGATAATACAAAACAGACTGAAACCAATCAAAACAAAAAATAAAAGTATTATTGAACTTCAAAACAAGATGATAGGAAATCAGCAATGGCTACCATAATGTCTCTTTTTCTTCAAAGTAGCTGTTCATACCATCACACATAATAAAATCAATTCTTATAAGCTCTTTAGGAGAAGTTCGAGGCATGTATAAGCCTATACATGTACATCTATCCTTTCTGTATTAGAGGGAAAAACAAAACAAAACAAAATATAAGAAAAACAAGAAACAAAAGAGACAAATAAATAACAATGACAAAGAGCCCAAAACAATAACAATATAGGCTTTCAAAACAAGGTGGTAGGAACATAACTAAGGAAAGGTTTATTTAGCTCACAGTTTGTAGAGGTTTCAGTCCATAGGTGGCTAGCTCCCAGGCAGGGTGGCATGGCAGACAGGCATTGCAGAGGAGAGATAATCTACAGGAAGCAGGCCGGTGAGAGCACATTAGCCCTTTTTCTGTCTCTTATATTTTATAGAGGCTACCCACCCTTAATCCTAGCCAGAACTATGCCAAATCAATCAGTGGACTGATTGAATAAGCAGTCACCCTTGATCCCAGCACCACACACTCTATATCCAGCTCCCTCTGGAAAGCAACCCTCTATGACTGCATGAAGCTTTGGGGGAACATTTAGACACAGTCATAACAAAGGAAATATATGTTATGTTTTTCTATTTTTGTTTTTGTTTTTTTGAGACAGGGTCTCACTATGTAGTTCAGGCTGGCCTTGAACTCACTATGTACCCCAGGTGGGCCTCAAACTCACAGCAATCCTCCTGTCTTGGCCTGCCAAGTGCTAAGATTACAGGCTTTGCCATCTCACCTAGCTTGTTTCTCTATTTAGTATAAAGTATGCTGTAAGCTTTTGGTATGTTACCTTAACTAAGTTAAGAAATTTTCTTCTTATTCCTAGTTTGCTAAGAGATGTTTGTAGGTATATAATATGCTTTTTCTACATTGAGATAATCGTATGATTACTCTCCTTTAGTCTTAATGTGATGAATTTCATTGATAGATTTTCTGAGATTAAACTAATTCTCTGTATATTCTTGGAATAAGTTCCATTTGATCACAGTGTATTTTAACATACTGTTGGATTTTATTAACTAATATGTTACTTGAAATTTTTGCTTCTATACTTTTAAATAAAATGAGCCTATAATTTTCTTTTCTTGTATTATCTTTATCTGGTTTTAGAGTCAAAATTTTAAGATTGTGCTGGGTGTGGTGGTGCACTCCTTTAATCCTCCCACTTGAGAAACTGAGGCAGGAGATTCACCATGAGTTTGAGGCCAGTCTGGGATACATAGTAATTATAGTGATTTCCATGCCAGCCTGAACTACATAGGAAGACCTTGTCTCAAAACAAACAAACTAACAAACAAAGATTTCAGGATTATGCTAGACTAATAAAATGAGCTGAGTATCTTTCTTTATGTTTCTATTTTCTGGGATAACTTACGTAAAAAGAAAATTGGCCAGGAGGATTGCTCAGGGGTAGCCCTGAGTTTGATCCCTAGCACCATAAAAAAGAAGAGAAAAAAAAAAGGAGAAGGAGGAGGAGGAAGAGAAGGAAAGGGGGCAATAACTGCTTCTTGAGTGTCTGGTACAATGTACCTACAAAATCATCTGAACCTTAACTATGGGGTTGGGAAAGGGAGGCCCTTGACTACCATTTTAACATTTAGTGGTCTATTCAAGTTTTTTTAAATTTTATTTTAAAGAGGATAAAACCAAGGAAAATAAAACAGAATAAAACCAATCAAAACAAACCAGTGTAAGTGATACAGGACTTCAAAACAATACAAAATTAACAATAGTTACCATAATGCCTCTTGTCTTCAAAATAGCTGCAGATACCTTCAGACATAGTATAAATCAAACTGAACATAATAGAATAGAATCAATAAAAACAAAACAATGAATGCAATAAAGAACTTCAAAACAAGACAATAGTAAATCCAAAATGACTACCATAGTATATCTTGCTCTCTTTGAAACAGCTGCTTATGCCACCGGATATAACAAAATCAAACAAAACAAAACAAAACCCAACCCAACAAAACAATGAAAATGATACAGGACTTCAAAACAAGACAATAGGGAATCAACAATGGTCACCACTTTCAGAAGGAGATTCCCCCCTAGATGCCACACTGCATACCTCTATCCTCTGAACAGATGATCAGACCACTGGCCCTAGACATGCAAGTTCAATGAAACACCAAAACACCACAAGCATCAAATTGCATTTCACCTCAATAGCTATCATTGCAGCCTGTGTTTCTCCAGATCAGCTGGTCACTTATGGGGGTGGTGGGAGGATTGGCTCTTCTTGTTTGCTAGCCTATATGCTGGAAGGGGCTGGGGTCTGGCTGTCCCCCTGCTGGCAGTGGCCCGCGCATGGCGCTGGTTCGCAGGGAGGGCCTGCTTCTTGGTGAATCCTTGTTCTCTCCCCTATTCCAGTTTTAAACTTCTTCAGATACCATTTTTATCATTTTATATTTCTCTAGGAAAATGTCTTACCCAAAATTTTTTGTCTAGCTCCTAATAGTCGGGTTTCTGGCTTGAATGCCTGGCAGTGTCTCCACAAAAAGGAGTGTGCCAGAGGAGCAGCATGCCTGTCATTTGGGGGTAAGAAGGAGTTTAGCTCCCTTCGCACTTCCACCAAAACATTTTTTAAAAATCTATGTGTGATTGTGTTTATACATGATAGTCTGCTATGTTTCTGTTTATATGAAAATATAAGACTGAAAGAGAACAGTTTTTCAATGGGAAATTGGCTGGATGATTTTCCGTGTACCTATTCTCTATCTGTTTGCACGGGTCCTAAGCTGAAAGGGTGTAACTCTGTGGGCCTCTTGATATCCCTGTGTATGCCTATATCTCTGCCAGCGGGTGATTCATTCTTTGTGCTTTTCTACATCTCTCAGTATCTACATCTGTGAGAGTCTGTAATTCTATGTGTATCTTTCTTTGTTTCTGCATGTGTCTGGGTCTCCAAGGGGAGGATTCTATATGCATCTGTGCGTTTCACTGTAGAAATATATGTGTGGAGTGCACATGCAACGTGGCAAGTTCAGACTCTCCAAATCTGGAAGAAACATTACAACAGGAAATGCTCTGGATTCCAGCTTCCGGATGGAATTTCACTCAGAAAAATACCCCTTCCTGGTCCTCCCAATAAATGCAGCATTCTTTGTCCTTCTTCAAGTGGCCGAGTTGAGGGGGTTTATGTTAACCTTGACCCCAGAGGCCATGTCTTTCAGGAAGCTTTGGCAGAGCCATGAAATTCCACACCCTGCTGCTCGCCTCTTGCCAGGCCTACTTCTTCCCCCTGAACCCTTTTATAGCTCCACACTATCTACTAGACCAATTCCAATCTAAATTGTTCCAAGTGGCCAGAGGAAGACACAGGGATATGAGGACAAAGAAACTACATAAGATTTTTTTTAAGTAAATCAATAAAGATAGACACAGAGACAGAGGAACAGATAAAGACAGAGATAGATGCTGGGTTTGGTGGTACATGCCTATAATCCCAGCTACTCTAGAGGCTGAGGTAGGAGGATCACCAAATTCAAGGCTGGCCTAGGCAATTTAGCAAGACCCTGTAAGACCCTGTTGCAAAATAAATCTGGGGGAGGGGGTCATGAGACAGGGTCTCACTAGGTAGTTCATACTGGCCTTGAACTCATTATGTGTCCTTACTGACCTGAAACTCGTGGTGATCCTCCTGCCTCAGCCTCCCAAGTGCTGAGTTAACAAGTGTGTGCCATTATTTCTGGCTCAAAATAAAGTTTTTTAAAAAGGCTAGGGGTGTAGCTCAGTGGTTGAGCACTTACCAAGCATTCAAGTAGCCCTGAGTTCAATCCCCAGTGCTGGGGGGAAAAGAGAGAGAGACCAAGAAATACGGTTTGAAACAAAGGAGCAGACAGTCAAAAATCAAATTAAAGGAACAGAGGTTGGATAAGATATACAGAATGATGAAATAAGCTGGGTGGGAAAAGGTCTGACCAAAATGAAGCAAGAATAGGAGAGATAATAGAGAAATGGAGACACAGAGCTGGAAAGACTGGGATCAGAGAAGCAGCTACATTAAAAAATGAAGGCAGAGCCAGGCGTGGTGGCACATGACTATAATCCCAGCACTCAGGAGACTGAGACAGGAGGATCACTTTGAGTTCAAGGCCAGCCTGGACTACATAATGAGACCCTGTCTCAAAAAAAAATGAAGGCAAAGAGAAACATACAAGCATAATAACAAACCAAGGAGATTAGGAGGAGCAACTGGAGAATTAGATAAAATGGAAATAGACACAATGATGATGGGGGGAAGATGTTGATGCTGAAGCATTTGTTCATCTAACACATCATTTTATGAACTGTTCATATACTAACTTATTTAATCCTGACAGTAATTCTGTGAAGTACAGGTAATGTAGTAAGCCCTATTCTACAGATGAGGACACTGAGGCACAGAAATTCAGTGGCACTGCTAGGATTAGAATCCAAATAGTCTAGCACCAGAGACCATACTGTAAATTAATTCTGCCCGCAGCAGAGTGATAGAGACAAAGAATGTGCACGGGGTAGGAATGCAGATGGAAACAGAGATACAGACTGGAACAGAAAGGTAAGAACAAGGAATGACAAGTGGGGAACAAGGACAAACAAATGCAGCAATACATTAGAAAGATGAGGAATGGGATACAGCCATAGATAAGATAAATAAGACACAGTAACAGGACAAAAAAGTCCAAGGGAAAATGAAAGAGAAACAGAAAAGACAGAAATTTTAAAACATACAAAACTTCAGACAGAAAAGGTAGAGAAACATGGTCACATACGTAAGAACATAGACACAAACTAAGAAGAGGCCTATAAATTAGGTGCACGATAAAAACCAGCGTGGCCCCCAACATAACTCACATACAGAGGGTGAGAAAGCAACAAGAAAGGCAGTTTGGAAAAGAGACTGGGAGAAACAGGAAAAAGAAATAGCCAGATGCAAACAGACAAGTAAAAGCAAAATAGAGATGGGTGATGGGATCTGAGATGTGGTGACAGTGATAATAAACTGTGGGGGTTGGGCACAAGAAAGAAAATTAGAGCCAGGTGTGGTGGCCCATACCTGTAATTCTGGCACTTAGGAGACTGAGGCAGAAGAATCACCTCAAATTTAATGCCAGCCTGGACTATACATAAAGATTCTGTCTCAAAAAAAAAAAAAAGACAGGAAAATAGAAACAAAAAGATGAAGTCATTTCAGATTGGGGATATAGTTCAGTGATAGAGCACTTACTTAGTATAGAAAAATCCCTGAGTTTAATCCCTAGCACTGGGAAAGGGAAAAAAAGATGAAGCCATTTCAATCTAACAACTATTTATAAGTCTCTTATATATTAGGGCTATTAATGGGCCGTATGGGGCCCACTAGATTATAAGCTCTGGAAGGCCAGGCCCTCTGTTACTCACTGTTGTATCCTACACTCATAATATAAATTTCAAAAATCATGTTATTGTAATGTAGACCCAGGTAAATATAGCAGCATTTATACACAACTATGCCTACAACTAACCACTAAATCAGTAAGGATGGAAAGCATATATGAATTACCAATATTTGATGCTCAGACACCATACTATATGTTAAAGGCAGGGGGGACAACTTCAATTCTTCCATAGGAGCCAAAAAATATTCATCGATCACCTGCTATATGCCAGGTACTGGGATCCATCATTTAAAAAAAAAAAAACAACCTTTGCACTGATAAAATTTAGATATTAGTAGTAAAGATAAACAATAAATATAGTTGGTATACTATATTTTGAGAAATAAAATAATGCTATGATAAAAGAAAAGTGAGAGAACTGGAAGGACATGGATGCAGTTGTCATTTAAAAAGAATGGAGACAGTAAGTCTCATTAGGGGACTGACATTTGAGCAAAGTCTGAAGGAGGTGAGAGAACCACCTACATGAATATTTGGGAAAGTTGCATTTTAGGTAGAGGTAAAGGTTGTACACGTGTGGCATTATAAACAAGGCAAATAAAAATTAATATAAATGTCAGTCATGGAGAAGACTCTCATTTATTAAGCATTAGGTACTGGTGTCTGAGGCATAGCAAGTCAGTAGCACTGCTAGTATCACAATCCAAATATTCTAGTACAAGAGACCATTTTCATTTGTATGCATTTGTTTGGATTATATGACCAAATCTTCACGACTCTGATGTAATAGATATTATTGTCATCTACAGTTAACAGATGGGGAAACTAATACTCCAAGTCATGTAATACGTGCCCAATGTCATGCACAGGCGCTAGGAGTGGCCAGTAGTGAAAGCATATCACAAACCAAGGATTGAGATGAATCTTATCTCGTGCACCTGAGGTATAAAATGTCAAATTCCAGGCTGCTTCCCTCCAAGGCCTACATGATGTTTGATCACTATGCCACACTGCTTTGATGAAAGCTTGCTTGCAGATTAACGGAAGACTGTAGAGGCTTTAGGGTATATTCTGACTATATCTTCTGGAGTACCCACCATCTAATAAAGAGATGGACTTCGCTTGTCTGAGAAATAGAAAAGTCCTATGAATGGCAGTAATAAAGCCTTGTTGGAGAATCACAGTCTGCGAAAAGCAAAGAAAGCTTCCCACAGGAAGGGGAGGGGGAGAGGGACGAGGAGGAAGTTCAGAGGCCAGAGGCAGATTTATATAAAAGTCAATGAAGCCAGGTGTGGTGATGAACATCTGTCATCTCAGCACTCAGGAGGCAGAGGCCAGAGGATCATCGTGAGTTCAAGACCAGCCCGGGCTACATACTAAGTTCAAAGACAGCCTGAACTACATAGCAAGACACTGTCTCAAAAAAACCAAAAAACAAAATCAATAAATCTCAAGCTTCAGGATGCTTCTTTTGCATAGGTCCTTAAAGGCCTTGGTTATACTGAAAATTTGTCTTTGTTTTGTTTTGTTTTGTTTTGCTTGAGACAGGGTCTTGCTTTGTAGTACAGGCTGACTTTGAACTCACTATATAGCCTAGGCTGGCCTCAAACTCATGGTGATCCTCTTGCCTTAGCCTCTCCAGTACTGGAATAATAGGTGTCTGCCACTACCCATGGTTCTGAAAATTTGCCATTCTGTAAGAAAATTGAAATACCCTTAAATTTTACAACTCATATGAAAGAAACTAGACAGAAGTTCCCCTAAATCTGACAGCAGTCCTAAAAAATATGTAAGATATTATTATTGAGAAGCTGAAACTTTTCTAAAATATCAATAGTAAAAAACAAACTTCTACCAACCATACCATTAAGAAAGACTTGACTCATTTTCCTGTTTTCTCTATAGAAAATGTTCTCTCCTCCTATTTATTTTATTTTATTTTGGTCTTTTTGAGACAGGGTCTCACTATTCAGTTCAGGCTGGTCTTGAACTCACTTTGTAGCCCAGACTGGCCTCGAATTCACAGCAATCCACCTGCCCAGTCTCCGAAGTGCTGGGATTACAGGCATGCACCACCATGTCTGGCTTTTTTTGTTTTTTAATGAGGAGAGGTTTCATTTGGCTCATGTAGACAATGACTTTACCTCATGCTTCAGTGACAAAACAGAAGACATAAGTCATTAAAAATTGTTACAGGACCCTCATCTTCCCACCATGAATTTCTCAACCTACCAGTAGTGTTAGTATTCATCCTTTTCTTGTCTTTTCCTGTTAAACGAGGGGACCAGGGCAAGATAAGATGCCCTAGATCCTAATGCTCACTCCTTCCCCTCCTATTATTCTCTCCCCTCTCTTTCTCCCTCCCTCTCTCTGTCTCTCTGTCCCTCCTTCCCTCTCCCTTGTCCTCTCCCCCCTCCCTCTTC
>RJWM01025015.1:0-29913 GCA_004363535.1 Dasyprocta punctata | reverse complement strand
AAAAAAAAAAAAAAAAAAAAAAAAAATTACACTTGCAGCCATATTGGGAATATATCTTATATTAGATCCTGTCTTAAAATGCTACTTTAGACCAGGCATGATGGTGTGCATGCCTGTAATCCCAGCACTCAGGAGGCTGAGGCAGGAGGATCACCTGGAGTTTGAGGCCATCCTGGATACTGAGACCCTACCTCAAACAAATAATAAATGGGTGGGTGGGTGGATGAATGAGCAACCAAGCTACTTTAATATAATGGCATTAAGTAAAGCTTATTTGAATTCTAAAATAATCTAAATATATCAAATTCTGAGTTCCCTAAAATGTGTCCTAGATAATATGAAACTGTCTTGGTATTCAGTTCTTTGGGATTTTATGCCTGTATGTAGTACTTGTGAGATGTGGTCTGGCTGTGTTGTCCAAGCTGGCCAGCTCATGGAGGGGCTCAAGTGATCTTTGCGACCACAGGCACATACCATTATTCTCAGATTTTAGTTCATTGAGTTTTGTTTTGCTTTTCAGGTTTTTTGAGACAGGGTCTCAAGATGTAGTTCAGGCTGGCCTTGAACTCACTGTGTAGCCCAGGATCCCTCAAACTTGTGGAGTCCTCCTGCCTCAGCCTCCCAAGTGCTGGGATAACAGGAATGTACCAACACACCCAGCAGTTCATTGGGTTTTGATAGTAGTCTTCTTGCCTGCCTACAAGACTTGTATTTATTTTCTCTATTCCTGGCATTTTAAAATAGCAGAGAAAGTAATCTTTTAATTATAATATCTTGGTCCTTTGGTGGTCAGGTCTGTAATAGGGTATCTGTTTTCTAATATGTTTTATAAGAATACAATCAGCTTATACGGACGTGAAGTTTCTCTGCTTAACTGTTTAAAACTACCCTTGTATCAATTTAACTCACTACTTCAAACTGTAAGGTTACCAGCGTCAGATCTGGGTTTCCGGGCTGGAATCCTGGGGTTTTTGCAGTGACAGTGATCAGATACCGGACCTCCTGGCGCTAGGTGAGTGCTCTGTCCCGAGCCACACCCCAGCTGTGAAAGCTTCTTTTGCTAGGTGTGTGACCTCAGGCAAATAATCTTTTCCTAGTTTGCTACCTAAAGTGTAAAATCATAGAAAAAGGGAGCCACATTCTGAAGACTCCAGGTGGGCTTGGGGTGGGTCTCAGCAGTGAGCCCATCTCTGCTCCTCCACATAGGATTTTTTTTTTTTTTTTGTACCAGGGATCCGACTCACAGCCTCACGCCTACCAGGCAGGCGCTTACACCACTGAGGTAAACCCCCGGCCCTATATTTTGAGACAGGGTCTAACTATGCAGTTCAGGTTGGTCTTGAACTCACAACGATCCTCCTGCCTCAGCCTCCTGAATGCTGGGATTAAAGGCATGCACCACCACACCCGGCTCACATAGGATCTTAAAAATAAAATGCCTGGTTCTGGAACCAGGCATTGTGACCCCTGGGCAGCAAGATTCTTAAAGCTTCCTGGTAAGGTTTTTGAGCCGCTGTCTGGGCAGCTTTGAATTTTGAGGAATTTTTAGGATATCAGTTACGTCTTAAAGTCAAAGCGGGCAGTGGGGCCTGCAGAGTCAGCTGAGGGGGTGGTGGCAGCTCTGCTCCAGCTGCTGTTGCTGTGCAGAAACTGTTAGCTTTTATGATTTTCCTATAAAAGCTAGAAATCTGTATTTTTAAATGAAACCTTTCTAAGTTTTAAGTTTTGGGTCATGTGTTACTAACATTGGAAGCCAATGAAAACATGTCTGAGCCAGATTTCACTGGGCAGCCACCTGTGTGCAACCTGTCTTCAGGCTTTGTCTTCACAGGATTGAGATATGATAAGCATGTATCAGGATATATTAAAGTCGGCAGGCATTCGTCATTTACATCTAGTATCTACATGGGTCTCCATTACATTGGGTTTTCTCTTTGATATCAGATATGAGTTAAGGACGTCCAAGCCTTGACGTCTTTACCCAACCACTCGGGCAGAGCCAGTGCTCTCCAGAGCCAGCTTCAGCCGGCCAGTATTTGGAATTCACTAGTGATAAGCCAGGCAGACCTGGCCGGGTGCCAGAGACACCCAGAGTGCTCCTGGGTTCCAGAAAGTCCCATCAGAATTCCTAGAACCAGAATCTCAACTTTGTTCCCTGAATTAAAATTTAGAGTTACTCACATACGAGACACCTGTAAGTGAAATAATTCGTATTTACACATCTATTTAACAGGATATCTAGAAAATATCATGTATATTAAGTGATAGTACTATCATTACATTAGGATTATGATTAAAATATCTGACTTTGAGGAAATAATTTCTAAATGTTTAGTTTTGGGATTATTTTTAGATCATGATGCTGCGGATGGAGTCCTGAGCCCAGAGGAGGCACGTGTGCTTTCAGAAGAATTAAAATGGGCATCCCGAACTGAAAGCATGAAGTTCAGTGGGAGAGCAAGAGGCGTGGGCACGTCCTCCAGCAGCTTAAGAACACAGCCGGATGCTCCCAAGTGCTGGGCCGACGGCTCCGAGTTACCTTCGGCTTGTAGCTCTTTACCGCCCTCCAGCGGACAGGTGGTAAACAATGACGATAAAACAGAAGCGGACGCCGATCAGCTGAGCAGACTTCACAGCCGACCCTCGCACCCCGTTCAGCCAGTGGGGACCACGGGGCAGCTCCCCGGCGCCACACCCGTGAGACTGTGCCGCAAGGAGCTGCGCCAGATCCCCGCCTCGGAACTGTCGCTGCGACGTTCTGGCCTTGGCGTTGGGGTCGGATCAGTGATTGCTGATTCCATTCAAGTATCTAGTAAACCTAGTGACCTGAAAACATAGGTGAACAGTAGAACTTTCGATGTGGTAGCTAGCGTAGAAAGATTCCATTTTCTAACTTATTAAAAAATTAAAGCCCAGACTCGCCAGTTCTTCCATCCGGATAAAGGAAGAAGGGAACGAATGATCTTTTGATATACTTTGTAAAAGGTATAATCTTCAGTAATATATTTTGTGAGTTTTAGTTTGTTTCCACAATAATCAAACATGTTTTCCAGTACTTGATCATATTTAAATAATTTTCACTTATAAATATGTGGAATGTTTTTTCAGGCATATTTGTTTTATTTTTTATTTTTCAGGCATACTTGAAAAACACTAATAGACTAAAATAGCCTTCAAATGTATATTACTGTATAATGTAAAAGTATGTTATATTATAAAAATGTTGCAATACATTAAGTATATTATTATTACTCTAAAATACTAGTATATTGCTTTTTTAAAAGACTCAGCTAAATATTTCTTAGGTTAGAGAGGGAGAATCACCTGCTGCATGTTTCAGCACAGCTGAAATTCTGTGTGCCAAAAAGAAATGTGTAGGACAAGACACCCTGCCAGGTTTATGTCTCAGGTTGATTTTTAGTTCTAGGTCCAAAGGAGTGGGGTGGTCAGTCTTGACTCTGGTCTCTGATCTTTTTCTAGAATTAAAAAAAAATTATAAATGTTACATTATTGGTTTGCTAATAGAAAGTAAGTTTTCATCTTTCCCCCGCCCTATACCTTCAACATGTCTTGTTGTGGTATCAAAATTGGGAGACATGGACAGTTCCATGAAACAGGGAAACGGCAATGGAATAATAGTGAAGCATTTCGGCATTCCCAGGAAAAGCACACGGGCTGTGCCATACCTGGGCACGTGGAAGTCCAGCTGGAGGACCGTTAGCTACTAACCTGGTGGGCGTCAGTTTGAGATGCTCCTCTGTAATCTAGTTCCTTGGGTTTTTCATACAGGAAGGCAAAACTACCTGGGGCCGCAAACATGTTAATGAAATTTTTCCTGAAACTTCTTTTGACCAAGATCTTATAATGTTCAGAATTAAGAACTGAACAAATTTCCCATCAGTTCTTTTTCACTATATTTTTCTATTAGTATTTCATTATAACAATCTGACGAATTATTTTGTTACTTTTCATTTTCCAACTTCCTTTAAACGGGAGTTGAATTTCTCAGACTAACTGAGTGGAAGCAGCAACAAAACCACCCTGACTTCTCACGGCAGCCAGTCCGACAAGAGGCCCTCACTGCTGGCGGAGGCCACGGGTTCTCATCGGAGCTGCTGTGGGCTTTCCCTTGTACCTTCCTCTGCTGTTGTTGACCTGATGGTCTCTCCCGAGACCCAGACTGTCACCTGTGCTCCCACGCACACTTGAGGGTTCTTCCTTTTCCTAGGGGGCCAGCCCCTGGGACTGATGCTCCTTGTCCTATTGCTAAAAACTAATACTTACAGGAAAAGAGAAACATTTCCAAGTGGTGAATGGTTTATCTCTTAAGCATGGTACCAAAATTTTTATATTTATTTAAAATTATAGTTTAAGCAGAAATCTGTAGAATAAACCTGGGAACTGAACAGTTTATAACATTGGACTAATGAGAAACTGCATATGGGAGAAAGGTTGAGAATATATAAATATATATTAACATATAATATAAGATATATGTGTATACATATCTTACAGCAAAAGCCCAGTGCCTTCAACAAAGCAGCAATTATCTATTTATTAGTAAAATATATACTGATGATAATCCTGTCTTGGTTACATTTCTTGTGGCTGAGACAATACCCAACACCCAAGGTTTATTTTTGCTCAGTTTGCAGAGGTTTCCGTCCACAGTTGGCTGGCTCAGGGCAGGGTGGCATGGCAGAGGGCATCGCAGAGGACACAGCCCACGGTGAGCAGGAGGCGGGAGGGCAGCTAAGCAGCCGCCTCTCCCTTTCGTCCCATCCCGGCTGTGTGGGCGGTGCTGTGTGGGCGCTGCCACCCACACCCAGGAGGGCCTTCCCACCATCCACACCCAGCTATGCCAAGCCAATCTGTGGACTCACTTAGTAATCACACACGCTAGATCCAGCCACCTCTGCCCCAGCAGTGAGGCTCTGGGGGACGTCTGCACACAAGCCATAACACATCCCAATCACAAATTCCTTGTAAGATTAAGTAATGTGCTATGCCTTAATTATAAATAATTTATATAAGAATGCATTCTAATACTGGAATCCCACTTGCCCAAGAATTAATATATATTTGTTTTAGCTGTGAAAATATAAATACATTGTCTTACTAACAAAGCAAGAAAAGTTATACCAAACTAACAGTAATTTGATAATGCAAATGTGTATTGACTGCTAAGTAGCAAAGGTATGATTTTTTCCCCCCTGCTTTTGGTTAAATGTATATTCTTTATGTCCTATGATAGCGTTCATGCACATATTCAAACACATGTAAGGAATATTTCCTGGCTAGGTACAGTGGCACTCACCTGTAATTCCAACTACTCAGGAGGTTGTGACAAGAAAATCACAACTTTGAGGCCAGCCTGGGCAATTTAGCAAGACTCTGTCTGAAAATAAAAAAAAGGACTTGGGATAAAACTCAGTGGTAGACAGCCCATGGGTTTGGTCCCCAGTATTGCAACAATAAACAGGAATATCCTGAAAAATATATTCTAGAACTTCTCGTCATTTTAGTTTAGTCAGTACCCTAGCAAACAAGAACTAACCCGCTTCCTGTGGGCAAATAAAATTATGTTTAAAAATACACTAATAATAGTTATTACTTTTTTACAGCTTTTCTTACTGTAAACATTCTGTCATTGTGTTTTCCTTTTTGCATGTATACAAAATGTGGCTTTCCTTTTTTTGTTCATTATGTTTTTATTTTCTACCAATAACAGCATTTGAAGGGAAAACTCTCTGGCTCTGTAAAATAGTATTTTCTTTCCTAATTCCCACATGTTACAGATAACAGAATTGGGAGAATTCTATAAGTATGGATAGTGAAAACATTGACGGAAGTGTTTTTTACTTTTTTATTTTTATTTCTGATTTTTTTTTCAGTGCTGGGGAGGGTCTCAGGTATGTTATGGAAAATTATGAATGCTTGTTTGAAAACAGATGCCTTACATGAAAAAGATAAAGTCTTATGTTAAGTTTCAGGATGAATTCTAAAGGACTCAAATCCTTAGCAGGGGTTCAGTTCTGTGTTCAACATATATACTCAGATATTAAAAGCAAGCATGACTTTGATCTTTCAGTTATTTCCTTAGGGACATTGTTTTTAATTCTCCGCCAACACTGCACCCCTTACTGCCTACACCAGGGGTCACTGCTTCTATCCCTTACTCTTGGGATGGCCTGCATACAGGGTACCGGGTCCTGGAATGCTGTGTGATTGTCACAGTGGTCTTCATGTTGAAACCAACGTGGTGGTAATTAGAACGAAAGAATTATAAAAAGAAGCACCAGAAAACCCTGATGTTCCAAGGTTGTTTCTGATATTTTGCATTATTTTCATTTGCCTATTTTTATATTTTTTATTCTAGGAAAGTTCAACAGGTTCAACTAAAGTACTACTATTTGAAACGGTAGCAGTGTAATTGGAACCTAAAAATACTGAATTAGACTTTGGTTTTCTGTTCTATTGGCCAATTATAGGGGTTTGTTTTTTCTTTTTGAAACAGGGTTTTGCTATGCAGTTCAGGCTAACTTTAACTCACTTTGTAACCCTGGCTGGCCTCAAACGTGCAGCAATTCTCCTGCATCAGCCTCCCGAGTGCTGAGATTACAGGTGTACACTACCATACCTGGCCTCTGTTGGCTAATTATAATACACAATTCTATTCTATTGAATTATTTCTGATAGCACTTTAAGAGAAAAATAGAACAATTCCCTAGGTTTTGCTTTAATGAGCAGGATTCCTGTAAGTTCAAAGAACAAAGCCATTCACAAGAGACAGGAGTAGAAAACTAAATCTTTTTTTTTTTTTTTTTTTAGGTACTGGGGATCAAACTCATAACCTCGTTATGAGCATCTGCCAGGCAGGCACTTAGGCCACTGAGCTAAATTCCTGGCCCTAAATTTTTTTTAAATCTTACGCTTAATGATTCTTAAAACATTTAACACTTGTATAAAGTTAAAAAAGGAAATTATTTTAAATGATCCTATTATTGTATTTTCAAGCTTATTATGCTATACACAAAGCAAAGTATATAACAAAGTTTTTCAATTCCAAAGAAGTAAATATTGATATGAGATGCCTTTTTAAAATTTATTCTTATTTTTTCTCTTTTTCTGGGGCCGGGGATTGAAGCCAGGCCCTTGTCATCAAGGCAAGCACTCTACCGCTAAGCTGCACCCTCCGTCTAACAGGTCTTATTTTTAAACAAGTCACTTCCTCAGCCATTACCAGCAACAAGTCATAGGTATGTGCCGCCTTAGCTTTCACCCTCCACGATGATCAGGACTCATGTAGACAACTAGTGGCACAGGGAGGGAACAGAGGTTTATCGGAAAGCACGATATAGCCCAACAAATAATTTTCAAAGCTATTTAGAGAAATACATTTTATTTCTTCAGTCAAAGTATTATAGACAGCTAAATTAGGTAAAAATATGATAGGCTGGGCCCTCACGGGTGTCAGTGTGGACAATGAGAACACATTACAACTGTGGCAGAAGGTGTCTGTTGGAGGCCAGCGGATAAGATAACTGACACCACCTGGTCCTGTCAAGAAGTCTAGACAGACATGAGTCACTCAAGATGGTGATCAGGACCCCCTGACCCATCTCTTCCTGAAAAGGTCTTTGTTCTTTCCATGTACCCTTGGGCTATGTGACTGACTTTCCCATTAGATAAATACTACCTAATGGGCTATAATTGTAATCTTATTGGTTGATCATTGTTTTGACCCACATTGTACCCACCTGATGATTTTGGTCTATCAAACTTCCTTTGAAAAGTGGGCTCAAAATAGGCAACCCACCTTGAGATCCCCTTCCTGCCTCTTAGGAGCTATCTGTCTCTATAAATTTTTCTTACTCTTAACCTCCCTTGTTCTTTAGAATTCATTCTTTGGTTTTGAGGAACATGAACTTGGCATGGCTGACATCTAACATTTTGAGAGTTACATTTATTTCCCTATATGAAAAGGACTGAAAGTTAATCTCAAACTTTGTCTCTCTTTAAACCCTAAACAAACTCTTAGTGCTGGATTTGCCATTTGGAAATATACACCCGAGTTTTTATACCCATTCCTTTTCCTACAATTATTATTTGGGATTATATGAAAAGCTATCCTAGCAGAATTTAAAAGACAATTGTGGATCCATTCAATAAGAAATTATAAGAAACAGCAGTTTTGGAAAAAATCCAACAGCCTGACATAAAGAAACCAGTTAAAACTTAAGTCATTTTACCAGCGAACCACCATGAGTATATTGAAAAAAATATTTGATGGTAGGAAAAATTACCAGGATTCATCTTTATAAAATAATATAGTACTAATGACCATTTTGCCTCATGTTTCTCTCTGCTAAAATCTTGCTAATTTTTCTCCTGAGAAACCTGTAGATAAAAGATTTCCATTCATTGATTACAAATCAGCAGCTATGGGTCTGCATAGGCTGAATCAATATAATTTTTGTGTGTGACCTGCAAGTGGTGCTTCACTGTTCTAGCGCACAGGAATGAGGAGCTAGCTTAATCTGACTGATTCATAGTTTTGATAATTTGTAAGAATGATGTCTGTCAGTGATATCTACAGGATGATTGTGTCCTGTAGATGGAAACAGTGAAAACAGGGCAGAGTGGTTTTTTTTGTTTTGTTTTTGCGGCACCAGGGATCAAACTCACAACCTTGTGCCTGCCAGACAGGTGCTTAAGCCACTGAACCAAACTCCCGGCCCTGGTTTTTTGAGGCAGGGTCGCACTATGTAGGTCAGGCCGGCCTTGTGCTCGCGTTGTAGCCCAAACTGACCTCAAACTCACAACGCTCCTCCTACCTCAGCCTCCCGAGTGCTGGGATTAAAGGCGTGTGCCACCACGCCCGGCTACGGCAGAGTGTTCTATAGTGGGGGCCAAACTCTTAGAAACCCCATTTTGCGAGGAGCCAGGCCATCTGCACTGCTCCGGCCCGCCCAGGGCTGACCAGTCTCACTGATTCCCTGTGTCAGCAGTGCTAACACACTGGGATTGAAAGAGGTTACAATCTCATTAATTGAGCATTTTGGAGAATGTATATTGGAAATTAGTATACTAATACTAATTAATAGAGTATATGGCATTTTCTAAACCACCAGATAGCATTTTCTTTACAAGGAAAGCAAAAAGCTATTTATGAATTGCTCCTTTGCACTTACAAGCAAAATATTTTTCAAATCCAACTTAAATTATTTAATAAATTAATTGAGAGGGAAACCACTAGTATAAGATACCATATAGCAAATAGTCTGTTCATCTGTCAATGAGGACATGAAAACACTAACACCTGAAGCATCACATATAAAATATTTCCATAGAATTGGCTCTCGAAATGGGATAGCTTGGCATTGTGGTTGCTTATTTTATGTATGCCATAAAACATTTTCTGAGAGAGACAGAGACAGAGACTCCAAGAAACTAAAAAAATTTTTTCTAAACAAATTGATTTTCAGAGCTTTAGTCATGTGTTATCAGCAACAAACAATGATGGTATTCTATGGGAAGTTTCATGTACATTCTACTCTTGGAAATATTTTTTAAACTTGCTTAATCTACTTTTATAGGGATAAATTTGCTTTCTGACTATGAAAGAATATGTTAATATGTTTTTACTGGATTTTTTTGACCAGTTCTTCGCTATTTATTACTTCTTTAGTTACATTTGCAAATTACTGAACTGTAGCTAGAAAATGAATTTTTTAAAAACAGCAATGTTTCTATCGGTAATCATAAAGATACCTAAAACTACCACCACCACTGTCCTTCTCCCCAGCAAGAAAATGGTAGAACAAGTTAATTTTTGGCAAATATACTGAAGGATGATCAGGTTAACAGCACAGTCAGTTTTCATTTAGCTTTCCAGCAAGAAAATGGTAGAACAAGTTAATTTTTGGCAAATATACTGAAGGATGATCAGGTTAACAGCACAGTCAGTTTTCATTTAGCTTTCCAGCAAGAAAATGGTAGAACAAGTTAATTTTTGGCAAATATACTGAAGGATGATCAGGTTAACAGCACAGTCAGTTTTCATTTAGCTTTCGATACTCTTAGCTACCAGATGCGAGAAGTATATTAGAATTAAAATTGACATTACCATGGTGACTTCTTCATACGTATTTAGAAGAGAGTTCATTGCCCTTAATTTGCATACATCTGCCAATGTCAAGAAATACTGTATTTGAGCGGGCAGTGGATGGCGTGTGTGTCTCAATCCCAGCACTGGCTGAGACAGAAGGATCACAAGTTCAAGCCCAGCCTGGGCAACTTAGTGATATAGGAGACCTTGTCTCAAATTGAAAAATAAAAGGCTCAGAATGTAGCTCAGTGTGAAGGTTCTGGGTTCAAGCCCCAGTACCAGAAAACAAACAAACAAACAAACAAAAAACCTTGTTTCTATCCATATAGATCAAAGCATCTTAACCTAAGCAACCAAGTAATGGAAGAGAAGGCCAGGACCTCCAGGGTAACAGAACCTACAATCAGGAGTATTCTACTGGATTGTGAACAAATCAGTCAGAAAGGAAGAATGCTTATATTTTTTCTGAAAGAGTTAACCTGGAGCAGAAGTTCTCTTAACAGAGTTCAGTATACACTGAGTATCTCAACTGCACACAGCGGCAGGTGCTCAAAGCCCCAGCTACGTGAGAGGCTGACGTGGGAGGCTCAGCTGAGCACAGGAGTTTGAGATCAGCCTCGGCAACACAGATCCTTGTCAAAAACAAAACAAAGCAAAACAAAACAAAAAAAAAAGGAAGGAGAGAAAGAAAAAAGGAAAATAGAAACTAAAAGCTGAGCTGGTAGTCAAGTTACTTGTTTTCTGGGAAAAAAGTCACAAAGTGCCATCTATAGACAGATAGAAATTTTCTATAGATTATTACAGGCATTTTCCTGTTCTGTTTTCTATAGCCCTTTCATTTTTCGTGACTAGAGCTGAGAACTAACATCCCTGTCCCTCAAGGAACTTACATTCTAGTGACACGTGCTATGGTGAGCATACAGCATAAGAGAATAGAGTATTAATGGTATTTTTTAGATGGAAATACGTTTCTGAGGTTACACATACGCAAAGCCATACAAAATAGGTACAAATTCACTAATGAAAACGAACTGCTTTTCATTTGACCTACTGTGTGCCTGCTCAAAAGGGGCAAGTATCAGAAATTGCATCCAAATATGAATCACACCCACCAGTTTGATGGGAAGGGTGGTGAGGGACTGTACTGCGCCATTTCGCTCCTTTGCAAACTCTACCTCTACGAGCCACATTATTGCGGAGGACTTATTCCAAGCTTAGGTTATTTCATTTAAAAACTTTAAGAATAATATACATAAAATGTACCATCTTGAGCTATACAATTTAGTTTTTACTGTATTTGTTATGTGGTGCAATAATAATAATAATTTCAAAACATCCTTATTATTCAGAAAAGTTCTGTCCTCAGTCGTAGTCAGTCCCAATTTCCCCTCCTCCACTCCTTGCAAGCGCTAACCTACTTTCTGTCTCTATGGATTGCCTCGTCTTGCTATTTCGTGTAAACCATACTATACAATATGTAACATTTGTGTCTGGCCTATTCACTCAGCACAGTATTTTCCAAGTTCATCTTCATAGTGTGTAACTATTTTATTCCTTTTTATGAATAACATTTCATTGTATGAATATGCCACACTTTATCTTGAGAGTTGATGGCATTTGGATTATTTCCACTTTTTGACTATTATGAATAACCAAGATATATAATGCTATGTAAATTTATGTACAACTGTTCATATGAACATGTTTTTAGTTCTCTTAGGTATTTACATAGAAACAGAATTGTTGGGTTATATAGTAATTCCATGTAACTTTTGGAGATATTACCAAACATTACCATAGCAGTTGCGCCAATTTCATTCCCAATAGCAGTGTATCAAGGTTCAAGCTTTTCCACATCCTTGTCAACACTTATTATTGTCTGTCTGTTTAAATTATAGCTATCCTAGAACATCTAAGTGTAGTTTTAAGTTGTATTTTTATAATTAATGACATCTCTTCATGTGTTTATTGGCCATTTGTATATTTTTTGAAAAATGTCTTTTCAAATCCTTTGGCTCCTGTTGCCCCCACTGCTTGTGTGTGTGTGTTTGTGTGTGTGTGTGTGTCTGTGTTTTACAGAGAACCCATAGCTTTGGGCATGTAGGCAAGTCCTTTACTTTTTTAAATTTTTGTATTGTGACAAAGTCTCCCTAAATTGCCCAGGTTGGCCTCAAACTTATAATCCTCGTCTCAGCTTTCTGAGTAGTTGAGATTACAGGCAGGTAACACCATGCCTAGCCCTTTGTCCATTTTAAATTAAATAATTTGTCTTTTTATTATTCAGTTATAAAAGCTCTTTGTATATCCTAAATACAAGTCTGTTGTCCAATGTATAATTTATAAATATTTTCTCTCTTTCTCTGGGTTTTACTTTCTTGATGGTATTCTTTGCATTGTGAAAGTTTTTACTTTTGATGCAGTCCAATTAATTATTTTTCCTTGGTTGCTTGTGCTTTAGTTTTCTACCTAAGAAATCATTGTCTAATCCAAGATCATGTTGATTTATTCCAATGTTTTCTTCTAAGTGTTTTATAGTTTTAAGGATTGGTCCATTTTATAAAATTAATTTTATTGGTACACTTTTGAAATACACAATAATCACAATCATCATAGGGAATTTGTACCTGTACATAAAATATCTCAATTTTTTTATCATTCCCCTCCCTTCCCTTCAATTCTTCCCTTATAAAACTTTGTTTCTATTGTTTTCCTTCTGTTCTTTTTTATTTTTTATCCCTAATCCCTTCTTTCCACTGGCCCCACCCTTATTCCCCTTCCTGTGTGAACATTTTCTTCCTATTTCTAATTATCTATCACCCATTTTGGTCCTTATTTACCATTTGGGTTTCTCACACAAGAGAATGTGATATTTAAACATGTGTGTCCAATTTACTTAAGATTATGTTCTCAAGGTACATCCATTTATCTAAAAATGCCTCGTTTATATTTATGGCAATGTAGTAGTTCATTGTATATAAAAAAACACATTTCTTTATCCATTCATCTGCTGATGGGTATCTGGGCTATTTCTAAAATTTAGCTATTACAAATTATGCTGCTATAAACATGGGTGTGTATATATATTGCCATTATTTGATACTTTGAACTCTTTCAAAAAGATACCTAGAAGTGGAATAGCTGGGACAAATGTAACCTCTAGTATTAATTTTTTGAAGACTCTTCACATTGATTTCATTATTGGTTATACCAATTCACACTCCCACCAACAGTAGAGAAGGGTTTCCTTTTTCCCACAGCCTTAGCAGCACTTGTTATTGCTTGATTTCTTGATGATAAGCATTCTTTCTGGAGTGAGACGGAATCTAGGTGTTCTCTTAATTTGCATTTCTTGAATGACCACTGATGTTGAACATTTTTTCATATTTTTATTTGTTGTTTATACTTCTTCTGAGAAGTGTCTCTTCATTTCAGATGCCCATTTTTGGGTTGAGTCTTTAAATTTGGTGGGGTGTCAGATTTTTTTGAATGCTTTACATATTCTAGATATTAGTCCTTTGAAGAGTAACTGGTAAAAATCCTTTCACACTCTGTGGGTTGTCTCTTCATTCCATTGATGTTTTCTTTTCCTGTGAAAAACTTTTTAATAGATGTGATCCTCGTTGTTGATTCTTTACAATATTTCCTGGTTGGGATTTTGTTCAAGGGTTTTTGCCTACACCCATGTCTTTCAGTAGATTAAGTATTTCTGTTTTAACATTTAGATCTTTGATCCAGTTTAATTAATTTAGTGCAGAGTGAGAGGTATGAGTCTAAGCTTAATCTTTGGCATGCTGTAGGGTGGAACACTGTAGATATCTACTAAGTCCATTTGTTCAAAGGTTTTGCTCACCCCTTATATTTCTTTGATTTTTTATCTAGTCAATCTATTTGTGACAGTGGGGTACTGAGGTCCCAATTGCAATTATATTAGTTTTTATCTGATTATTTAAATGTATGAACATTGGTTTTAAATAGATATACTAGTATTTGCCAGAGAGATAGATCTATGATTGTTATTTCTTCCTCTTGTTGTTCCCTTAACAAGTATGTAGTTACGTTCTTTGTCACTTCTAATCAGTTTTGGCTTTGAGTCCTCTTTGTCTGCAAACAGGATGGCTACCCTGCTTCTTTCAAGGTTCCTGCTTCATGGAGTATTGTTCTCCATCTTTTGCCTGTCAGTCTAAGAATTTCTTTTGCATTAAATGTGCTTCTTTTATGCAGCATATTGTTGGATCTTGTTTCTTTATCCATTCTGCCAGTCTGTTTCCATGATTGGTGAATTGAGACCATTTAAATTAATTGTTATAACTGATATTATTGATTTAACCTTGTTATATTATTTTCCTGTTGTTGGTTCTCTTCTTTTTCCTTGTGTTTAATTACTTGTTTTGCCTGGTGGATTCATTCTATTGGGATTCATGGGATTTTTGTCCTTGTTGCTTTTCTAGAATATCCTTCAGAACTTTTTGGAGTGCTGGTTTGGTGGTCATGACTTTGGTGTTCATGAATTTGGCATTTAGTTTGGTGTTCTTTATCACAGAAATATCTAAATATCTTATTTCTCCCTCAAATTTGAAAGATTTTTTTTGTGTGTGTGTGTGTGTGTGTGTGTGGCAGCAGGGATTGAACTCACAACCTTGCACCTGTCAGACAGGCGTTTAAGTCACTGAACCAAACTCCCGGCCCTGGTTTTTTGAGGCAGGGTTGCACTATGTAGCTCAGTCCAGCTTTGCGCTCGCGTTGTAGCCCAGGCCGGCCTCAAACTCACAACACTCCTCCTACCTCAGCCTCTCGAGTGCTGGGATTAAAGGCGTGCGCCACCACGCCCGGCCTTGAAAGATAATTTTGAGGGTTACATCAATCTGGGTTGCAGTTTGTTTTCTTTTAGGGCTTGAAATACTTCACTCCAAGATCTCCTTTATACAAGGGTCTGACACTCTCCTTGACTTGAGGGTTTATGTTGCAGAGTCTTCTGTAATTCTGATGAGTTTTCTTTTATAGATTACTTGTTTATTTTCTCTAATACTTTTAATATTCTGTTCTTGTGTTGAATTTCTGGAATCTTGCTTATTTG
Organism: Dasyprocta punctata; assembly: GCA_004363535.1. Classification (NCBI taxonomy): domain Eukaryota; kingdom Metazoa; phylum Chordata; class Mammalia; order Rodentia; family Dasyproctidae; genus Dasyprocta; species Dasyprocta punctata. Next base: position 14,728 of record RJWM01025015.1, on the reverse strand, counting down.
ATGTCTTAGTGTAGTTTTTTTTTTTCTGTGGCTAACGAGTTTTATATGCCTCATTCATCTGTATGTCATTCTTTTTGCATGATTGGGAAGTTTTCTGCATTTACTTCTGTGAACAGGTTTTTTTTTAAAATATATCCTTTGTGCTATCTTGTGATTTTTGATTCTGATAAATCTTGTGTTACTGTTTTTTGCACCATCTAGTAGCTGTTGGCTTGCTTTTTCATGGTTCCTTGCTATTTCACACTTGATCTTGGCCAAAAGGCAAAGAAGCAATTATTCCTTGCTATTTCTAAGAAATCTTCATTTGATGATCACTAAGCACAAACCTGTCTTAGAGATCTGATATTCTATCTTCGCATTAATTGATTCTGCTGAGTATACTTTCAATAGAATTTTTTGGTCTTCTCCATATTTGAATCTTTTTCATTCAATTCTGCTCTTTCCTATGAAAGGTTGGGTATTCATGCTTTCAATCTCTTTCCCAAGCACCTCTATTTTTTTTAGTTGCATCTACTCTAGATTCACTAACCATGTTCTTCATCATGTTCCTCATCTTTTTAGCTATCTGTGTAATTATTTCTGATTTTTTTCCTAGAGATTCATTCATCTGCTTTGTCACTTCTACTACCACCATTTCAGATGGGTGGCTTTTGATTTCTTTCACTACAATGCTCCCTGGACTTGCCTTGAGTGAGCTGGAACACTGGGGTTGCATCTTGGTTCTGTTTTCTCATTTAAAAAAAAATTTGTTTTCTGCATTGATGCTTGTAAATTGTTTATGATAGGTATGTATGTATGTATGTATGTATTTATTTATTTATTTGAGACAGGGTCTTATTATGTAGTTTAGGCTGGCCTGGACTCACTCTGTAGCCCAAGCTGGCCTCAAACTCATGACAATCCTCCTCTTCCTGAATGCTGGGATTCCAGGCATGCATCACCATGCCTGGTTGAATAGGTAGCTTCATTACTAGTATCAGGACCTCTTTAGAAAATGACTACTTTCATGCATGTCTTCTAGCTTTATCTGGCCTTTGGCTTTTGACTCTTTTCCAAGATTCTGCCTCTTCAATTTATTAGGGACTGATTATTAGGGATGAGCAGTTGCTGCTTGTTTGGCCTAGTACCCAGTTCACTGATACTAGACTATGGTATTGTTTATGATCCCCAGTGTTGTAGTCAGGGATTTCAAGAAAAACAATTACATACGGGACACAAAATTTATAGTATTATTTATAATGGTCACCCAAGCAGTCAGACACAAAGAAAGTGCAGGAAATCTGTCTACAACACTAAAGACCGAGAGAATCCAGTAAAGGGCCTAGATCCCATGGCGATACCCTGGGTGGATTCAGCTGAAAACCTAGAGCCCATGTGTTATGGTTTATACACTGTGTCAACTTGAGAATTCTAGAAGCTTAATTAAGTAACTCAGCAGCTCTCCATCCTGGGGTGTACAGCACAAGCAGTTACCTGTCCATTGTGTCAATTTTAGAAGGTCGGAAGTTTAACTGAGAGACTCAGCAGGGAGCCAGGGTTCTTACTTTGTAAATATCCTCATCCTGTGCAAAGGAAGGCAAGATTTGTTAATGCTACACCCACCCTGGAGATGGGGAGGGTATCTTATGTACAATATAAGAGAGAAAAGGAGGCTTGCTGTTGTCCCTTTTTGGCTCTGGCTACTTTTGCTTGGCTGCTGCCTTGCAGTGTTGCCCCTGTGCCATGCCACCCTGCCTTGGAGCCAGCTGATTATGGACTGAAACCTCACAAAAAACTGTAAGATAAAGAAACCTTTCCTTTCTTCGTTTTGGGTGTCAGGTGTTTTGTCTCAGCAATGAGGGAAAAATAACCAAGACAGCATGGCAATGCCTCCCATGAGGCCTAGAGTGCAGGACAATGACTCATCCAAGTCTATTTCACGAATCTGTGCTGGGAAGGCCCAAAGGTCAGCAGTGGAAGCTAGAAAGTCTATGCCAGTGGGATGAAGGAGCTGTGCAGTAGGTTGAGGGTTCTGCATTGGAGCCAAGAAGTGATACTCAAAATAAGGACCAGGGCTCCCCAGAAAAGTACCACAGCCATCCTCAGGGACAATGAGGTCCCGAGCTCCTCCAATGATGAGAACAGCTGGGTACATGTCATGAAGCCCGCATGACAATCTTTTCCTGGAGATTAAACAGCACATATCTTCCCCTTGGAGAACCCACAGCACTACTCTTCCTCTCCAGGTCTCCTTTTTATGCTGGCAACAGTCCTCAGGTGGGCCATCTACACTCAGCACCATGCTGATTCAATTCAGCTGGTGTTAAGCTGACCACCAGTTTTTAATCCACGACACCCAGACAATTTTGGTATTGACATACAAGGAAAAACAATTGGCCACAACAACTATGTCACCTTGGCTAAAGCAGTACAAGCAGTAATAATAATAGCATCAAGCATGATCTGGAAATTGACAAACTGTGATAACTTAATTTGCCATCTTTAACCACAGGTGCAAGATTTATAAGTTAAATAACAAAATCTAAAACATCAGAAAATTATATACAGTAAATATCCACTCAAAGGGGAATTTTATCATTAGGGGAGAAAACTTAAAAGGGATAAGGAAAAACAAATGAACGAAACAAGAGAAAATAATCAGATGCAAGGCTGAAGGACAGAGGACAATTACCCAATCTTTGGGAACCTAGGAAAGAAGATAGAAAGGAAACAAGGAAAAAACAAAAACAAAAACAAAAAAACAACTAAAAGCAATGTTCACATTCATGAAAAAAGAAAAGAAAAAAACCCCAAATCAATGAAAATAACAACAGAAAAATATTTTTGTGTGATTTGAAGCCTGTGGTTATCTTCTGGGGTCTTCAGTTTTGTGGTAGTGTCCAATTTAAGGTGTGCCTCTCGTCACTAGTAGACACACGAGGCAGGCAGAGCCCAGATGTGTGCTGGGTGATCTCAGCAAGACTGCAGTAGGAATAAGGTGGACTGCTGATTCTCTTGCTTTCAACTCCATGAAGTCCAGGTTGATCCTGGCCTGTGGCTGTGGGGTTGGGGCTTCAGTCTTTTAGCCCACGGTACTCTGGGTATTTCTTGTCAGCCTGACCTCAACTCCCTGAGCCTAGACATCTTCCACAGTTGTCCCTCACCCAGCGTTGTCCCAACACTGTGGGATTTCAACATTGAGAGCCCTTAGATGAAGCCACCCCACGGTTGCTCTGTGTCCCAGGTTCAGTTGGCCCTTCCCTAAAAGGGCATCTGGCCAAGCATCCTCTCCAAGGCCACGGCAGGCGCTTGGACTGGAGTCACTCCCACCTGTTGTAGTGCAGTGTCCACTGCTCTGTCCCACTGGTCTGTTTTTCTCTGGAGGCCTTCAGAGTCAGCTGCCCTCACAGTGTCTCTAGGCTGAATCCTCTTCTCATGCTGAGCCAGGAGCTCGGGACGAAGTGTAGTTTGCCACTCCCTTTTTCTATGTTGTGGTCTGTCTCTTCAGCTTACCTGTGGGTCCCCATTTTCCATTCAGATCCTCCCTGGTCCCAGGGATCTGCTTCCCCTCTTTACTTCTTCTCCATGTTGTTATTTTCCAATGTCTGGATTCTGAATCTTGGAGAAGTTGATTTCTTGCTGTTTACCACTCTGCCATCTTCCCAGAAGTCATTGGTCCTTTTGAGTTAATTTTTTATATACTGAGAGGTAGTGGTCCAAGAACATCCTCTTTTCCTCCTTCTCTTCATGGTACTGGGCTTTGAACCTCTGGGCTTCCTGCTGAGCTACACTTGCAGCTGTTTTGAAAATTTTTTATTTTGAGACAGTGTCTTGCTAAGTCTAAATTGCCCAGGCTGGGCTTAAACAGTCTTCCTACCTCTGTCCCCCACAGTGCTGGGTTTGTAGGTATATACCACACACTGAGCCCCCAACTTTTTCCCCTTGTTTTCACCTCAACTTTTGGCTCTGGTTTTACTCACTGTAATTCTATTGGTTTTTCCTCAGCTGGTACACCAAAACCATCTTCAGTGGGATCATGCGGAAGTACAATCTTTGGCTTTCTCAACTTCTGCACATTTTTAACTTGCGGTTTCTCTTTGCACTTTGCAGCTGTAAAGAATCTTATGACATGCTGATGCATATTTGGTGATTGGTACTGATGATTTTCAAATAAAGTTGGTCCTCCAAAACATGTGAAAATCTTTATCAGATTTAAGACAAAATGAGGTCCTATTTCTACAAGTTGAGCATCTCCTATGATCTGAAAGTTCCAAAATCATATCCTTGTTATAGTCCATAAATAACCTATGCGCCGCCATCCTGTTCTGTATGCGCCATTTTATGTTTGAGCCTCCCGCCCCCTCAGATAACTGTCCTTCCCTTAGCTTAAGTTCCTGTTTCCTAAGAATAACGTCCTCTAGGCTTCTGTCTCCCATAGATGACGCTCTAGACCCTCCCACCGACAAGCTGATAAAACCCTTCTCCTTACACTGTGCGGCGTGCAGTCTCCAGAACGATCTGAAGGGACTGCGTCGCCAGGCCTGGCAATAAACTTTTCTGCTCTGAGAGATTTTCAAGCATCCTGTGAATTTTTGTTCTACCTGGGGTCAACTATATCAATCCTATTACCCAAATGGTAAAAGTAAATACAAAGTCCCCAAATGACTGACTTTTTTTTTTTTAAAGATAGCAAAATCCAACAAAACATAACAGAACAAAGTCAATCAAAACAAAGCAGTAGAACTGGTACAGAACTTCTAAGATACTATGAAAACAATAGCTACTATAGGATATCTTGTTATTTTCAGAATAGTTGACCCTTCCAACAGGTATAGTAAAATCAAACCAAAAATAATAATAATAATAATAATAATAAAACCAATAAAAACAGAGTATAAAATAAGGCCAAAAAATTAATCAGAATAAAGCAAAACAATGAGAACAATATTGGGCCTTGAAGACAAGACAGAAGAGAATCCCCCATTTTTGCTACATTGCGTACTGTCATCTTCTAAAGAGATGCTCAGGCTGCCGGCCCCAGGCCTGCAAAATGAACAAAACAATACTAGCATTTAGTTGTTTTATGTACCTTAGTTGCTATCAATGTAGCCAGACCTCCGAACAAGGTTGTTTTACGGGGTGGGGGGTGGGAGGGAGCTTTGTCCTTGATTCTTAGCCCACACACCAGTAGGCATACGGGGGGCGGGGGGGGAAGGCAAGGCGCATGTTTCTCTTCCTGGGGTCCACGCCAGTTGCGCAGGCCCCCAGAAGGCAGACTTAGTTGTCTTCTGGTTGGAGGCACTCAGGCCCTGCGGGGCAGGCTCCCGAGAGGCCCATTTCTTTCTCTTCCTGGGGTCCACGCGGGTCGCACAGGCCCCTGGAAGGCAGACTTAGTTGTCTGACTGGCTTTTGGGATGATACCATGATGTACTGAAAGGCAGAATTAAGCATTCTTTTAACAAACCATGATGTAGCAATTCATCAAAAGCAGAGTCAAAAGGCAAAAGTGGCCAAAGATCTTTCAGTTTCCAGTCATCTTTAGTTCAGCTGGGAATGAATATCTTGAATAAGGAATTTGGCAGAGGGCCCATGAAGTGAATTTGAAAGCCACATGCAATCTTTTTCTTGTTTCAGAAAGATATATTTATTGCAGTTTTTCATTTGCAATAAATGCACAGACCTCATTAATCATAAATAATTTATTTTTATGATCCATTTTATATCTGCTTTAGAATGAGACACCAACATTCCCAATTAAATGCATTAAATATCTTGTTCTGAAATGAATTCCCCTGGAAGACAAGACGAAAATCCATTCCTTATTTTTCCACTCGCCCTTACAAACGGGCCAGGGATCTGTCTCTCTCTTACCCCGTCTCTTCTGTCACGGCCCACCGGTGGCTGAGCTGGGGCCTGGCAGCTTCCTCACTTCTCTTCGGCTTCTTCACCTGAGCCGGCAGCACCCACCGTTTCCTCTCGTCTGCCGTTACCTTGCCTCACCACCCTCAATTTTCTTTAACTAGGTTCTTTCAAAGTACTAACCAAGAATAAGTTCTACTCACAACCTTTTCCTTCTTTCTGTTTTTTGAGACAGGGTTTCACTCTGTAGTTCAGGCCGAGATCCTCCTGACTCATTCCTCTGTATGCTGGGATTCTAGGTGCACACCACCACGCCCTGCTCTATTTATGATCTTAATATGGATTGACAGCCTACCAAATTGGCTAAATTTAAAACAATAATACAACTTCCCCTCTTCTCGTTGTTGCTTTTCCTTTCTTAAGAAACATACAATTTTTTTTTTTTTTTTGTACTGGGGATTGGACTCCCAACCTTGTGCTTGCCAGGCAGGTGTTTAAGCCACTGAGCTAAATCCCCAGCCCTATTTTATGAGACAGGGTCTCACTATGCAGCTCAGGCTGGCCTTGAACTCACTTTGTAGCCCAGGCTGGTCTCCAACTCACAACAATCCACCTTCCTCAGCCTCCCGAGTGCTGGGATTAAAGGTATGCACCTCCATGCCTGGCCTAGAAACATAATTTTTCAAAGTGATTATGTATATGCTTTAAGAGTTAAATTATATTTTACATTGTTTTGTTTTTAAATTTTCAGTAATTACTTTTTGGTGCTGAGGATTTAGCTTAGGACCTCATGCATGCTAGGTAAGTAGTCTGTCACTAGGCTAAACCCCAGCCCTATTTATGTAGTTTAATGATATAAAATACATACAGTCCACAGCATTTCATGCTGCATCAGTTGGGAGAATTTAATCCAGTCACATTACTGAATGACCACAGAAACTCCACACCCTCTTTCTTGGGATGTCAGCTAACAGTAATAAAAGTTCCCTCATTCGTTCACATGTCCAGCAGTAGGTCGGCCGCAGTGCTGCTCCACGTCGTTACTCGGGACTCAGCCAGGCTGGCCCACGTGCACAGTGCTGGTCTGTGGCAGGGGCAGAGCTGGAAGCAGAAGCGGTGGTGAAGCTTTGCCTGGAAGTGACACACCCCCTTTTGCCTTGATTTCCTCAATAAGCGTAATTCACGATGCCAAGTCTGATATCAAAGGGGTAGAGAAGTGTAATTCTCACCTAGAGAGAGACAGCAAACACTCTTAAGCAATCAGTCTGCTGGAAATAATTTATTTTCCTTGGAGTTGACAATTCCTTCCTTCTTAGGTTGCCTGGCTTTCTCTATACTACCAGCATTTCATCTTTTTATGTCCCACTAGAGCTGTGAGTTTTGTTGGTAAAGTTCAGGCCCATCAGGTGACCTGTTACTTCTGGTGTGCATTTTTGGAGATGCGCCCTGGGAGCCCCCATCCTCTGCCAGGCTTGCTGCCAGCTGCCGTCCTGGAGTCTCCCTCGCCTCCAGCTCAGGAATTCTCTTTCTCCTTTGTTGGCATTCATCTCAGCAGATTCCATGTTTTTCTATTTCTTGATTTACGTCTTTATTTGGGTAGAATAATTCCCTCCAGTAGTTTCTCAAGAAAAACAGGTGGGAGTTAAAAATTTTGAGGTTTTCCAGCTCCTCATATTGGTTCATTGGTTTTTTTTTCCATCCAGTTCCTCTTCCGTTTTTTTCCTGTTTGTCATTGTATGCTCATCTTTTATGTAAAGGGGTTTCTCCAAAAGAGTGAAGAGCCTCAACTAGTCACCCACATTTAAGAACGAGGCACTCGACCACGTGGGGCCTAGGAAGAGGAAAGTCAGTGCCCACCATGAGCCTACCGGCAGCGTACAGGCTGAAAATCAGCAGCCCTCCCCGCCACCACCCCATAAGCACCCGGCTGGTTCGGAGGACAGGCTGAGTTGATAGCAACTGAGGTACAAAAAGCAACTGAATGTTTATACTGTCTGTTTGACTTCGCAATCCTGGGGCCGGCGGTCTGAGCATCTATAGGGAGGATAGCAGCATGCAATATAGGGATTACGGGGAATTTCCTTCCATGTTGTTTTTTAAATCCAATATTGTTCTCACTGTTTTGTTCCAATTAATTGTTTTGCTTTACTCAGTATTGTTTTGATTGATTTTATTCTGCTTTGTTTTGGTTTCATTTTGCTATATCTGATGGAATGGAGCAATATGGTGAAGATAAGGCATACTATGGTAACGATCGTCGTTTTCCTACTATTCTGCTTTGAAGTTCTGTACCAGCTTCATTGCTTTGTTTTGATTCAGTTTATTGTTCTGTTTTGTTGGGTTTTATTATTATTATTATTTTTTTTTTTTTTTGCGGCACCGGGGATTGAACTCACAACCTCGTGCCTGCCAGGGCAGACGCTTAAGGCACTGAGCCAAACTCCCAGCCCTGATTTTTTGAGGCAGGGTCGCACTATGTAGCTCAGGCCGGCCTTGTGCTCACGCTGTAGCCCAAGCCGGCCTCGAACTCAAAACGCTCCGCCTACCTCAGCCTCCCGAGTGCTGGGATCACAGGCGTGCGCCACCACGCCCGGCTAGAGTTTTATTATCTTTAAAATAAAAATATTACACAAAGAATGAGGTGCCACTTGGGAGGCTGAGGCAGGAGTATTATTTAAGGCCAGGCTGGGCAACATAGAAAGATTCCATTGCAAAAAAAAATTAGAGATTACATTACAGCCCATTTTGGTGTAAGCAGGCAGGGTTTGTTAACTAGTAGGCTTCATTAAGAGACAAACAAGAAGCCACATTCTTCACTGTAAGACCCCGAATCTCAGTATTTGCAGGCCTCTTCTCTTGGTCCAGCTGCTTTTCCCATACGAGAAAGATTTCAATCTCCTGACAGGATCTCAGCATTCTAAAATCTGCATACGGGAGAAGCTGGGGATGTCTGTCTCATAATCCAGCATGCATAACGTCGCTAATTCTGCTTTCAAGGGAGTGGGGAGGGGGAGAAAAAAGAAGGGAAAAGGGCAAAAAAAAAAAGAGAAAAGGAAAACATGGAAACAAAGCTTTCGTAAATAGGGAGGGAAGGAGGCGCTGAAGGAAAGGTAGAGGAATGAGAAAAAAACAAGTTATATCATGTACAGGTATAAATTCTCTATGATGACTGTGATCATTATGTATATCTAAAATGTACCAATAAAACCTGATTAAAAAAGTAAATCCCGCTTTTCTGTGCAGTGTGCCGTCCCTGCTCTCTGCTCTGCCTGGGTATGCAGAGGTTCTCGGGGCAGCCTCTCCAGAAAGTAAACCGTCTGTCTTTTGGTTGGGCTGCATGGAGTGAATCAGAGAATACAGAGGAGGAAGAAACTCACTTCTCTTTTAAAAACTTTCACAGCAGATTCAGCTGCACGCCATCTCCATTCTCAGAGACAAGGCGGCTCCATTTTCAGAGTCTTTCAGGGTTCTGGGACATCAGTAGTTTCCCTCTCTGGCTGGCTCTGCCTCCTAGCAAAACTTAGCAATTAACTTTCTCAGCTTTAGTGAGTGAGTAAAACTCCTCCATATGCTTTAAATTTTTTTTTCATTTCTACATCCGTTTGTTTCCTACATTCCTGAGTTTTACTGACCTCCTTTTCAGGAGGGCTCCCTCCCTGACTACTTTGTCTTTTCATGTTTATATCATTGTTATTCCCTCAATATCACTTTGAGTTGAGTGAGCAGAGAAAAACCTTTGTGTCCAATGCACCACATTTAAGCAGAAGTCTCATTGCCATTAGGCCCTCTCATGCATGCTTATAATGAACATTTTTCTAAGAAGGAAAGAAAGACTTTTCTAAGAGGGAAAAATTAGAGTGCAGTTATAGGTAATTTCCTAAAAGTTAGATACAAATACAATAACAGAAAATCTATACCAAATTTAAAGGTAGTCTTCAAAGTGATTACATGTACTGTATAGAGTACACGTTAGTCTCACCATAAACGGGCTGAGTGCTAAGATTCAACGCCTGGCAGTCACAACACAACCTTCAAGCTGTGTAACATGGAACATCATTTTCTAAGCTACAGGTGATCTTGCTATTTTCGATTTGCCAAGTTTTTAATCAATCCCTGTTTATTGTTAACTTAAGATATTACAGCAAGTTTTCAATGTAGATTGGTGTGTACATTTGATGTGGCACAGCTAGCATCACAGTAGACATATCTGTTTGAGATACACATTGGAGACAGAACAGAGTAATCTATGACAAATTTTAAAGCATGATCATTCAAACTGTGAAGCCTAGCATATGTTGGATTTGTAGTATAGACAGATGGGCATCTCCTGTGAAAGTAAGCAGTTACCATCTGTAATCTGAGAGGTCAGAAGCAATTAGAAATCCCACACTAGCAACATACAACTTAAAGGACCTGTTAAAATGAAGTATCTTCAAGAGTTTACCATATTAAACCACTCATGGCCCTGAATATCCTAATTCAAGTAATGCAACTCCTCACTGTTTGAAGGTTTTAGTACCAGGGTCACTATCACTCTCTCCAAGGTATCACACCTGTGGTAACTTTCTGTGAGGTGTAAATGTATGCATACATACTTCAGTTACCTATAGACAGATAGTATTGTACTGCTGCTTAGTGACAGGAATAAGTTCTAAGAAATGCATTGTTAGGTGATTAAGGTATTGTACACACATCATAAAGTGTCCTTACACATACTATGATACAATGTCGGTGTACCATCTCATCAGACAACTTTTTTACTTGGGTAGCCCATTTTTACCAAGACGTTTAGTGACTATGAACAGTACATAAAACTGTGCACACTGAAAAAAATCCTGCCTTTTAATACGTTTTTATTTATTTATTTTGAGATGTCTCATTATGTGGCTCAGGCTAGCCTTGATCCTCTGGCCTCTGAGCAGCTGGGATTACAAGTGGGTACACTACCATTCCCAGCCCCTTACTGATTCTCAAATCCTTGACTTCTTTAAAAGATCTTCTACGCCTTTAATCCCAGCATTTGGGGGGCTGAGGTAGGAGGAGCGTTGTGAGATCAAGGCCGGCTTGGGCTACAACTTGAGTACAAGGCCAGCCTGAACTACACAGTGCAACCCTGCCTTGAAAAACTAGGGCCCAGAGTTTGGCTCAGTAGCTTAAGCACCTGCCTGGCAGGGTGAGGCTGTGAGTTTGATCCCCAGTGCCACGGGAAAAAAAAAAAAAAAAAAAGTTCTTCTTACCCTCTGCAACCTCAGTCATAGTCAGCTTCCCGTTACTGTAACAAATACCTGAGATACTCAACTTATAAACAGAAGAACTTTACTTTGGCTCACAGCTTTGAAGCGTCCTTTCCATGACCCGTTAGCCCCATTGCTTTGAAGGCTGTAGTGAAGAAGCAATAACCGAAACTGTTCACCTCACAGCTGGGAAGTGACAGGACTTGAGCAGAGGGCTGGGGTTCCACTCTCCATGAGTTCCCCCTCAAGGGCATGCCCCTGTGACCTAAAGGCCTCTCACTATGCCATACTTCTTAAGAGCTCTAACACCTCTCAGTATCACCAGGGTGGGGACCAAATCGTTCCCACAAGGACCTGTGGCGGGCACTTAACACCAAAACAACAGAACTCGGTTACTCATTTTCAGGATCATTCCCTACAACCTCATCTAACTGGTAACTACAACCCCTCCTCTAGTTTTACAATTTCAAGCTTTTCACTCTACAACTGGTTTCTTATCTTTCTAGGTCATTCCCTGTAGGACCTAAACTGCAAAATCCAACAATTCTTCAGCTTCATCAGAGACACCCATCTAGACACCCGACCATCACTGATCTTCACTCCCTTTACTTTTTCTGTGTGTGCGGTAACAGGGATTGAACCCAGGGCCCTGTGTGTGTCCCAGTAGTCACAAAGAAAAAGCTGTTACTTCCCTTAACTCAAAACACTGAGTTAAATACAAATTCACCAACTTGCTGTGTGTGCGGATCATTCTCCTTTGTCTCCGCTACCACTCAAAGAAACCTAGAGCCTCTGGAACCCTAGAGCTTCCTTTGGCCTTTGGGTCCGTCTTCAGGCTCAGGCTGCAAATGTCTCCCCGCCTCCCGCGCGGGCAGTCCCAGCCTGCTCCGTGCCCCCTTTCTTTCCTGATCCCTGGGACAGATGCTAGAGGTTCTTCGACCCTCTGCAGAACTTCGTGTTTTTGCGTGGCGCCGATCGCGGTCTTTCGCTATGAAATTGTTTTATCTTTGTCTTGCTCCTTACTCCGAGAGCACAGGGAACGTCGGCTCCCCGCTGTCACCCCGGGCACCTCACCTATGGGGCGTGCTCCGCCAGGAGCTGGATCAAAGCGGTTTACGGAGACGGTGCCGCGCAGTGCAACCCGCGTCTGGGGCCGGTTCGCCGGCCCGGCTCCGGCTCTGGCACCGCTGCCGTCTGCTGGAGCAGCTGGGCCGAGCCCCTTCGCTCTTCGTGAAACGAACCGTGCTCCCGGCGGAGCAGGCAGCCGGCGGGACGCCGCGGCCCGACCACGGTTCCTCGCCCCGGCGGTCCCCGCTCCGCCGACGGGAGGTCGCCCTCGAGCTGCATGGAGCCCCGGCCACCCTGTCGCACAGCGGTCCCCCCGCCGGAGCTCTCCGCCGGGCAGGCGACCCCCGAGCCGCGGGGCAGCGGCCCACGACTCCCGCCAGGCCGCCCGCCTTCCTCCCGCCCCGGAGAGGCCCGCGGCGCCGCCGCCTACGTGAGCCGTTTGGACCCTGCCCGGCCCCCGTAGCTCCGGTCTCCAGCAGGTGGTTCTGGTCCTCTCTCCAACTCCGGGCGTCACGTAACCCGCGCGCCTCCACACGGCGCCGGCGCCGCGACCCCCCGGGAAAATAAACAAACCCCGCGCGGCGGCGAGCGCGCCAGGCCCCGCCCCGCCTCGCCTCCGCCTCCGCCCGCGGCCCTGGCCCGCTCGCTCCCCGCCGCCTCAGCCGCGCTCCGCCGCCCTCACCGCGGCCTCGGCGCGTTCGCCTTCGCCGTCGCCGTCGCCGCGGCCCGAGCCCCGCGCCCCGCGCCCCGCAGTCCCGCCGCGCGGCCCCCGCGAGCCTGACCCGGCCACGTCCCAACGCCCGGAGCGGCCGCGGGCTGGGGAGGACGACGCCGAGCGGAGGCCCGGTGAGGACGCGGGCCCGTTGGCGGTGCGCTCCGGGCGCCGGGCTCGCAGGGCCTCAGGCGGGCTGGCAGGGGCGCGCCGGCGGCGGCAGGGCCGCTCTCGGACAGGGCCGCGGGCGGAGGGGCGGGACAGGGACCCGGCCGGCCGCGAGTGACAGGTGTCGCCGCCCCCGCCCCGCCGCCGCGCCCCCTCCCGAGCCGGCTCTCGAAATTTCTGGAGCGGAGACCTGACTCGCTGTTTGCTGCTTTCCAGGTTTGAAGCCGCCCCGCTCGAGCAGGGTCCGCCCGGCCCCGGGTCTTCGCTGCGTAGTTGCGAGAAGTTTTGGGGCATCGGTCGCAGCCTGCGGGTGAATTGGGCTCCTTCGGGAATGAGGTACTGTGCGGTGAATTACTCTCGGTGTGGGACTTGCTACTGAGGAGTAAACGAGCAGAATTGTAATACAGGTTTTTTTTTCCGATAGTGTTTGGAAGTTCTTTCAAAATTTGGGAGGACTTTTAGCTTCTACGATATTTAATAAAAATTGAACAGAAAGGATGAAATAGTTTATTACACGGTCTGTCATTTCCTTACATCCCTTTATTTTCTATACCTTAGTGAGATTTTTCAGTTGAGTAAGGGGTAATGCTTTCGTTAGAAGCACTGTACAGCTTGTTTCTTATACTGAAAAACCAGTGACTTTTTCCTGCACCATTTACTATTATATCTTTATATAGTAAATGCAACCACAACCGGAATCATCAGGTTAATAAATTTGTCTTGTAGCCATAAAAATATTTGCGAAGCCGTATGACCAATTAGAATACAATATATTAGAAATAAATTTTTAGCTGGGTGTGGTGGCACCAGCCTGTAATCCCAGCACTTGGGAGGCTGAGGCAGGAGGATCACTGTGAGTTCAAGGCCAGCCTGAACTCCATAGTGAGACCCTGTCTCAAAAAAAAAGTAAATTTTTAAAAATTTCTAAATATCTAGATTTTTTTGATGCCAGTAACAACTTGATACCAGTAGATTTGGTAGTAGTTAAAATCCTGTTTAGTTAGATATTTTTGTCATATATGCTCATTAAAAATTTACCTATATGATGCTGTATGTCTGGTGGCTTCAATTCTACAGAGTAAGAACGAATACCTAGTTGATCAAAAGAACAGCATGGCTAGGTGGATGGTCCACACCTATAATCCCAGGAGGATCACTAGTTCCCATTAACCTTACCTGATTTAGCTAGATTCTGTCTCAGAATAAAAAATACAAAGAGCTGGGGATGTAGGTTAGTGTGAAGTCCTTGTGTTCAATTCCCAGTACCTCCTCCCAGAAGTATAGTGGGCAGATGAAAATACATAACTTTATTCTTGAGGGAAATGCTTACATCTTCATTCAGTACCTGTTTGTACTTTTCCGGAGGTGGGGGCGGGGCGGGGGGCTTGCTGATAATTGAATCCAGGGGTGCTGGGCCACATACACAGGCTTTTTTTTCCCCCCCAATTTTGATACAAGGTCTACGTGAGTTACCTAGGCTGATCCCAACTTGTGGTCCTCTTGCCTCAGCTTCCCTAGTACCTGGGGGTTGTTGTTGGGACTGGAATCCAGGGCCTCAGGGTATGCCACACAATTGCTGTACCACTGAATTACACATTCGTTTAAATTTTGGGGAAGGAGTTTAATTTTTGTTGTGTTTTTATGGTGGGTGTTTGGGAATGAACTCAGGGCCTCATTTTTGCGGGCACATCTACTGAGTCACCCCCCC
>RJWM01025014.1:0-29737 GCA_004363535.1 Dasyprocta punctata | reverse complement strand
ATATTTTTAAATCTTCAAATTTTTAAACTTTTAAAATTTATCTTAATTATTTCAAACAATTATTTCCTGTTAAGATTTAAACAATTAGTATCATTAATAAGGCCTTTTAATATATTTACAGAATTAACTTCTTTCATGTAAAAATATTCCAAACATTTTCAAAAAGTTAGGTGTCTTTTATCTTATGGTAATTTAATCACATTAAACTTAGAAAATTTATATATAAAAATAAAGCTATTTATATTTGAGATCATTGATTTCTTCATTAGAGAGCCATTTCTCACATTGAAGTTATAAAATTATTTATACATGTATTTGTTTCAAATTTTATGGTTTTTTGCATTTAATTCTTTAACACATTGAAAAGCCATTGTATTATAAACCATAAACTTTTATCCTATTATCCATCCTATTATAAAGAAACAATAAACTTTTTTCCAAGCAATAAAGTAAATATTTCAAAGCAATAAATGAACTTTACCTTCCTTTTTTTCTTCTTCCTTACTTTTATCCTTCCTTTATTCCTTCTTTCCTTTCCTTTTTCTGTTTTCCTTAGTGTATGCCACATGAAATTTTAATATACTTGTATGTACTAAAATAATTACCATATCCATGCAAATTAATATATTCATCTCATACAACTACCTATTTATGGTATGGCAAATCAGTGTACTCCTCTCATAACATTACTTACTTTTGGTGCGGTCAAAGCATGTAAAATCCAGTATTCTAGAAAATTTCCAGTGTACATGGTGATAGCAACTGCAGTGTTGGAGTGGCACATTAGGCTTCTAGATTTATCCATACTACAGATCGATAACATTTTATCATTTGATCTGCATCTCCTCATTCTTCAATCCCTATCTTTTACCTCTGCCCTGGTTATCTCTTTTATTATAAATGGACGTTATATATCTCTAATCCAGGAGTCTTATATCTTTTGAAGTCATCCATGTATACTACTAAGCTAAATTTCTAGAATACAGTGTAAAAGACCAGACCCTAAACTTTTCAGTGTAATAACAAGCAATTTTTAAAGAAAAATATTTGAGATTTAACTATTAACGTGTGGGTAAATGTTTCTAGCCAATTCTGTTCTGCCAAAGAATATGTTTATTGAAGACAAAACAATTTTATTAGTTGTCACTAGTACAAATTTGAAATGGGAAAACTTTAACAGGCTCTTAAAGGGAAATATTTAGAAATTGCTGAAAGCAGTATGTAATTGTACACAGAGTTTAATTTAACAAAAATATGTTAATATATGTCATAAATTACAAAATATGACTTCAACTTTAATTAATTAGTAAAATGAATATCTGAATTCAATTCTTTTAGACTTGTGCAGATGGTGAAATTCATGAATTAAAATTATAATCAACACTTTGTGTGAAAATGGTGATTTGTATTGTTCTAATCTGTAAAATTATATTTCTATAAGATACTGACATTTTCAAGATTCATAATTATTCAAATCTTTCTAGCCAAAAATAATACTAGAATGCTAAGCAAATTAATCTTTCCTATAAACTTCATGAGTATTAAATAGATAAAAAAGGAGATTCAAATTTTCAAACTTCTAGAGCTAAATCAGCTTCCAAAAGTAACAATCTGGTTACACTGGAATTTTTGAAAAATGACCTGTTCTCTGGATTACCATTTTATGTTTTGGTTTTGTTAGTAATTTTTTTAAATTTTCATAATAAATAAAAATAGACAAGAGAATATGAAATAACCCATAATCATGATAACCACTGTACAGAATAAAAAGAGATATCCATGAACAACATTTTCCCAAGGAAGGGGCAGCCAACTAATTCATTAAATTGAAAAATGATAATGAATGTCATTGAGCATTTCTTACCTTCGCTGCATTTCTCACTAAAGATGCTGCTGAGAATATGCACATACATATATATTTTGTTTTTCCTTTCCTTCCAGAAGACATGCAATCAACCAGACTATGCTCTGAATAATATTTTCTTCCAGTAACTTGTGGTGGATTGACAACTAGTGGTCAACTTGTAACACCCAGCTGAACCCTCTCAGCGTGGTGCTGGGTGTGGACTGCCCACTAGGGGATTGTTGCCGGCAACGTAAGAGGGACAACTGGAGCGAAAGAAGTGTGGTGTTGGTTCTCCTGTTGTTGTTGGTTTTCCTTTTGCCATTGGTTCTCCTGGAGGAACTTGTTGAGTTTCTTTCCTGATATGAACTTGGCTTTTCTCATCATCGGGGGAGCTCAGGACCTTGTTGTCTCTGATAATGGCTGCGGTTCACTTTTGCGGAGTTCTGGTCCATACTTTGAGCATTGCTTCCCGGCTCCAGAGGGGAAGATGGTGTGCTGTTCAGTCTCAAGTAGAAGCTTGTCATACTGACTTCCTGATGTGATCTTGGCTGTCCTCCTTCTCAGAGGAGCTTGGGACCACATTGTCACTGAGGATGACTGTGGTAATTTTGGGGGACACTCTGGTCCTTACTTTGAGCGTTGCTTCCTGACTCCAGTGCAGAACCCTCAGCCTCCTGGCACAGATCCTTCATCCCACTGACACAGAATTTCTAGCTTTCACCACTGACCTTTGGGCTTTCCCAGCGCAGATTCTTGAAATAGACTTGTATGAGACATTGTTCTGGGCTCTAGGCCTCCAGCCAGACTCATAAATAGCATTGTCATGGGCTCTAGGTCTTCAGCTGGATTCATGCAGGATATTACCATGGGATCCACACCCTCAACTGGATTCTTTTGAGTCTCCAGTATGTGGACAGATTTCCTACACTTTTTGTGTTTGACTCTTTGAGTGATTATTATAAAATAATTCTATGAATTTTGTGTCCTGTATTAAACTGTTTTCCTTCCAAGCCCTGACTACAGCATAACCCAACTTTAAAAGTTTCACAGTTGTTTTAGTTGCAGGAAACAAAAAAGTATTTGCTTATAGAATACAAATCCAATCTTTTTAAAATCCAAGCATCTGTAACATCGTAAGTGGAATTTTAATAGCAAAATAACATCTTACATATTTAAATATGCATATGGACTTTATTTGATATTCTCTTAAATGTAGAGTAGCAGAAGGGAGGCAGAACAGAGAGCTAGATGTAGAGTTTACTGAAGAACATCAGACTGTGACAGTTCTGAATGAGGATGTGCCAGCTGAGCAAACTGCCTTGGTTTGCGGACAGTCCCTAAATGCACTTCTAAAAGGGTCACACTTCCTGTGTGTGTGGTGAGTCCTGTGGATGTGTTCAGACCTTGGAAACTAGTTTTATTGCTCCTGAAAAAATAAATGGATCATTTTCTTTAATTTTCATTGCGTGAAAAATTAAATCAGCGCTGAAAACAGACTCTGCCTGCTTCAAACGTATGTCTAATAAAATATGTATACCTGTTTTAAAGTTCCCAAATGATAAACAAGTGAAAGTGTGAAAAGTATTGATCAATTATGATTATGGGAAATGAGATTATTGAAATTAAATGAACTTGTAATAAATAATTTTGAAATACCTCTTGAGTATATAATAGAAGTGAGGGAGTGTCTTTGCAGAAGTGTGTGAAACGCATGATTGTGCACGGGCTTGTGTGCAGATGAAAGTGTGCAAACACGCTTACCCAAACCAATTTATCAGCAGTTCGAAAATTTTATCTGTAAATTTTAATCTGTGCTTTGAAAGTCTTCTCTTTCAAAAATATTGTTCTATAGTTGCCCATCTCAAGAGGCAAAGATACTTGAGAAATTACAAATACTACCAAGTCTTGTCATAGGGGCAAATTCTCATAAAGAACATTTCAACCCAAAAATAAAGCAAAAGCATTCTAGCAGTTTCTAGTTTTCTTTTCATGGCAGACACATGCTTAAAACTTTTGGAGAAACAAGATCGACAGAGCCTTCATGTTTGAAATACAGTGTTCCAGTAATCTGATCTGTTTTGTTTTGTTTTGTTTTGATCTTTCATATGCTTGCAAGCATCTGTTTGGTTCATCATGTAATGTAATATGATCAATTTTGAAATTTTGTCCTACAGTATGGCGAGTATAAACCTAAACTTCTAAGAAATCAAGAATGCTTTATGAATACATGGCAAATGTTTTACAAAAAGCACATAAATATGTTATTCTTTTTAAGTAATAACATTCAGTAAGCCAGTATGGAAGAGAATAGAAATCTAAACTAAGCAAAATGGAACTACAATTTACTGACAACTCTCTAAAATTGGTTTACATATATTTTTATAAGCTAATTTTACTTAAACTTTTTTCACCTCCTTGGAATTCTTTATGTGATTTTCCAGTAGTTTCACTGTAAAAAAAAATTAAAGATTTAAAATAAGTTTGAGTGATATTATTTCCAGGGAAAATACAAAGTCAATGAAAACTGAGTTTACTATCACACTAATACCAAAAAGCAATTAGTAATTAGTAAGTACAATGTTGGTATTTGGTGTAATAACAATAATAGTTTTTAATTTTACAGACTTCTCTGTACTTTAGTCGCTGTCTTTTTATTCCAAAAAGCTTAAATATATTTAGAAGAGTTCTGAGAAAAAAGTGAAACGTGAATGATTAAGGGACTATGAGTTACGCAGTTATGTTAGAAAGCAAAGCAAAGTTACATGAAAATGTTTCTCTCAAAAGAAAGAGACAGCATCGTTGGCATATATATCTGTGCTTACCTTCCTTGAATTGATTAAGACAGTTAAAAATAATTTTGTATTAATTCTGGGGATGATGGATTCTACTGTAAGATTACTATCTATTGAGAAGTGAATGCTTTAGATTCTCAGTATAATCCTTACCCTGGAAGCAACAGAAGCACAGAACCATTAGAAATGGAAGAGCAAAGAGTCACTCATGGTGGTCAGCCATGATAATTACATTAATAAGTAGATGGAAAAATTCAGGGAGCCCACCAATAAATTGATTGTGCTTTCTTCTATGTAAGTGTTTACTACTATATTTGAGCACACATTCTTTTTTTTGGGGGGGGTGCAGACTTATCTTTATGGTTTACAACATCAGTTGACATAGCAATATTACATTTCAGGATGAGTATTGTCTATTAACATACAAATATTAATAAAATTTACATTATAGATTTTATCTTCTTGAATATTGCAAGAAGTCAATATCTCTTGAGAAACAGAAGATACGTATTTCAATAATCTGTTTACTGATAAATGAATACTCACTGACAAGATACAAAATGATAAGTGGTCTGAGTTCAAGACCAGCCTGCACTACAATGTGAGTTCAAGGCCAGCCTGAATTTTATAGTGAGACCCGATCTCAAAAAATAGGGCTGGGGATTTAGCTCAGTGGTGTAAGTGCCTGCCTGGCAGATGTGAGGCTGTGAATTCAATCCCCATTATTAAAAAAAAATTGATAAGGGGTCTATGGATGGGGGAGACAGAAGAAACAAGGGGAGAAAGAGTATAAGGGATTAAGATGTGACAAGTACATGTACCAATACTCTATGATAAATATATTCATTATGTGTCACAGACATACGAATACAAAATTTTAAAAGATGTCTGCTCTGCTATGGTTTCTTGCAGTGAAATAAATTAGAACCTCATAGACCCTTGTACTGAAGGAAATAACTGAATGACATTTGCTTTCATTTTTCCTGTTTTTCTTTTTACTGCTAATGACCTCTTGGTCATGCAAAGCTCAGAAAAAATATACATCTGCTATGAACTCTTACAGTTCTACACAGAAGATACTTGCTAAGCATTTTTACATCGTCTAAACTAAGCCTCAGAAACCAAAGGGCAAATGAGGCATGAGATTACTCTCATTTTTTGACTCGAACTTTGCATTTCACTAAACTTCAGCAGATTTGTAATTCTAAGATTGCTCTCATTACAAGTTGGAAATCGCACAAACATCAACAGAAATAAGAGTAAATAGAACCCTGAGTGATGTCAACATGAGGAAATAACAAAAATTAAAGGAATGATAGATTAAAATCCGGAGAAATAATATAAATATAGTTCAATTTCTTAATTCCAGGTATAAAACTCAATATATAGCATCAAAATAGTGTTCAATTTCAGAAATGAGTTTATGCAATGGAAGATGATATGAAGAAAACCTTTTTAATTGAAGGGGAGTAGTATTCAAAAGGTTGTCAAAAATGAAAATGAAGTTTAAATAAATAGTAAGTTAGTATATTAGAAGAAAGATAAAGCACAAGACTTATATATTTATAATTAATTTAAAGTGCCATTATGGGTTTATGTTTGAAAAAGAAACTGTGGTGATATCCTCTTTAAAATCAAGAAGAACCAAAGATTTCACACAACTGTGAAAGGGTGCTCATGGAGGAAAAGAATAGAAACAAGCTAATAAAGTTCGTAGTTTTCCTTTATAATTTGGAAGCAAGTGTATACAGCAGGATATGTTTTTCATAGAAGTTGTTTTTGAATTTATGATTCCAAACTCTAACATCTGACTTGATCAAATCAACATTTAGGACACTAATATGTATGTAGGTGGATCATATAGAAATATCAGTTTGCCAATGCTGACTCTTTCTTAATCTGATTTAGTGTGGTCCAGTCTCATTACTCCATGATACATGCTGAGCCTTTTCTAATCACTTATAGCACTTTTCTGCAATACAGGTTCCATACGGTCTTTTTGTTTTCATTTTATCTTGCTGAAAATTTTTAAATAAAGGGCACTTTAACAACTGCCACCCTTCTAAATGTTTTTCCAATGTATTCTGAGACTTCAATGTTTAAGCAGTCACCGTCACCCTGGCTGTCCTAGTATAACAGGAGCCAACCAAGTGTTTTGATTGACATTTCTGACCCAGAAACCCACTGTGGATGTCTGTGCACCTGCATTGCTTTTTAAATCTTGGTTTTAATTTGTCTAAACAGGTGGGCTGGAGAAGCACTATTGAGTATTAGTGTTTTATAAGTAGCAACTTAGCTAAATTTACCCAGGCTTATTTGGAAATCACTAGAATACAAAAGGTTCATTAATTTGTTTCTTTTGCCAGACAATGTTATACCAAGACAGTTTTCATTAACTCACTCAATTTGATGACATGTTTTATTGAGTTTAGTCAGCATCACCCTAGCCTGGGTATTTCATAGTGACACAGGCAATACCAATCATCACACATAATTTTTTACCTTAATTTGAAGCAGTGATTTCTATCTTGCTTCCTGTAGATTAGTGTAGTAGTTTAGGATTTTGCCACAGAGCTTATGAGAAAAGAGACGGAACTTGCAGAGGTCTGTGAGTGTTGAGATTTTCCTTTTATGTCTTAATGAGTGAATCATTTTAGCTTTGAGATAGGTTACTCACTTTTACCTCAGGACAAGTGTCAACCTCATCCTGTTTTGCTTCTTTTTTTTTTAACTGGAGATTGACCCCAGGGCCTTCACACTGAGCTACCACTATTGTCTGTTTTATATTTTTATTTTGAAGCAGGGTCTCATTAACTACCTTCGTTGGCCAAGTAGAGCTCAAACTCATGAGTCTCTTGATTCAGCCTGTAAAACACTGAGATTACAAGAGCATGCCACTGTGCTTGGTAGATCCAGTTTTATGACTAAAACAATTCATACTATGATCTTGTCAGTTTCTTGTATCACTTTTCGGGACCTACTGTGCATTATGACCATGAACCATGGAATCAACTGTGTATTCAAATCTCTACTTTTGCACTTACTAACTTTATCAGTCTGGTGAGTCATAGTACTTACTTGTTTACCTCAGTTCCTTCAAATGTCTGAGATGATGATTTAGCCCCAGAGTTATATGAGGATCATATAATTTAAGCAATTTGAAGTAGTCAGAATCTTTCTATGCGTACATCACTCAGTATAATTTTACTATTGCTACTATTGTTACTGTTATCACAAAGATAGGAATGTGGTTTAGCTGTTTTTTCCTAATCCTCTAAAAATAAGGGCAAGTTGTTAGACTTAAGTAGTAAAAATATTGAGCAGAATAAAATGCTTGTTAATGTATTAGTGCACTCTTTGTTTCTAAATATGCAAGCTGATTGGGAGACTGCAAATATTTAGTAGGCTTTAAAAAACACTTATACTGAGATGAAATAGCTATATAGTTAAAAATGTGAGTAAATCTGCCTTCAAAGTAAGAGTTCATATTCCATTGATTAAAATATATTCTCCAGAGTACATATTTAATCAACAAATATTTAATATCTATTACAATTTTAACCAATGGTGATAAAACGGTAAGTACAATAGGTATGGTCTAGACTTTAAGAATATATATTGGAAAACAAGCAATTAGAATTTAGTAAACCTCACCTAATATTCTAATGCAGAGGAATTTAAATTTCAGTCAGAGTTCAGTGTAGAGCTACTGACAATAAGGTGGAAGACCCAGGAATACTGTGTCTAGGATTATTTCCACAAGGAAAGAAAAGTAAAAAAGAAGAAGTGGATTATGTTTATCCATGCGATATTTAGCAAGCACACACCTACTGAGTATAGCACTTGAAGAGTTGAAAGGAATCCAGTATGAGGGGCAGAGAATGGGGGAGCAGCAGGTTGGGGAGGGATAATAATGGAGCATTTAGGCAGAAGATAGCCAGCAAGAGGCCTGCCGAACAATGTTAAGACTTTGAATATATTATTTTAAAAATGTCCTTGAAGATTTCTAAGTTCAATTCCATTCATTATCTGTAACTCATCCCACATCAGATCTCAAAAACACACGCAGAAACTTGCACACACACACAAACACAAGAGACAACCAGCTAATATGAGTGCGTAAGTTGGAAGATCACAAAATTTTGGAATCTTGGATGTGAAAAATCAGGAAAGTGTATTTAAAAGTTATTTTAATAAGAGAAGCAAAATTTCAAATAATGAAAATTTCTGCCTACGAAGCCTCCATCATCTCTTTCAGCCACTTGTTTATTGAGTTCAATATAGTCGTGATTCCTTATGATAAAAACTGCACTTTGTTAATTGCAATGAAGAATTCTGACTGCTAATATTATTAAACAAGAGCATATTAGGTGAGAAAAAAAAATAACCTCAAGTAGACCCGTGGAAAAGAAGTCAATAATTAGCTGAAGGTAAAACAGGAAGTGTCAGCAGAAACTAATACTGTGCAGTACAGAAAGTAGAAGAAATCCTGGAGGGATATTAAACTCGAAGAAAGAGAAGGCTCTTAGAAGAACAAGGTGTCTAGCTATGGAAATGCATCGTGGTAGTTTATACTAGGAGATAATATTGATCTTTAAACATAGAAACAAGAAGAATATTAGTGATATACAAAGGATATAAGGAAAATAAACAAAGAACTGCGAAGAATAGGTTGAGAAGAACGTAGGAGAAAGGAAATAGGAATTTTACTACATCTCATCTAACTGTTAAGTATGATAAGTATGGCATATTCCCATTTTTCTAGTATCACCTAATATCATTCTAGAATTTTACAGATTTAATTTCAACTTCTAATTTTATATCTTTACATTGCAAAATTAATATATTCAATGGTAAATTTATCATATCCCCTCCTAAATATGTTGTCAGAGTTTTCTTCACTTTGATTAAAACTTTATCCTGCTTGCTTCTCAGAAACGTCTTGATTTCTTATTTTCTTTCATATATAAAACCAAATCAAAATAATAATCTTGTGTTTGCTAACATCAAAATAATCCAAGAATATAGTCATTTTTCAAAACTTGGTTCCAATCTCGTTACTGGTGAGCTTATCTATACACGTAATTGCCCAAAACTGCCTCACTCTGTTCTCTTACTCTATCATTGCTTCAACATAAAACCTAGAATAATCATTTTAACATAAAAGTAGGATTCTATAATTTTTCTGCTCAAAACATTTCAGAAGTCCTTATTTCATGCACACTAAAATTAAAAAAAATGTGTAACTGCTCACTACGTTTTGTACTATCTCCTGCTGCAATTCTCTACTCATTTTTCCCAATGTGATAATTCCTTCCACTCTAAAACATCTGGATTTGATATGCTTAAAGCTTCTACCATAATCCGGTTTTCAACCTTTGCTCAGGTGACTTTGCCCTCTTCAATAGTCATCCCAAATTAATCAGCATCTTGATGAAATATCTACTCAAAAATTACACCTTAATGAATCGATTGGGAGTCCTTACTTCAAATTGTAACATGTTTCTAACAAACAACAAATTCTCTATCTTGTGCTGCATTTAACAGTAACTAATACATGGCGTGATTATTTCTTACCCTTATTATTAATTTTTAGGATAATTTTAGCTTGTAAGTTGTATGCTTTTGCCTATATTGTTAAATGGTAAATGTTAAGGAAACATAGTATTTATTGACACGATGAAGGTGCTCAGCATTTATTTAATTGAACAGATCTTTCTGTTTTATTTTTTGAAAAAGTGTACCATAATGAGTACAAAAAAGAGGTAAAATTAAATGAAGAGGATGTAGGTTTAAAAGTTTGCATGTCATATTTCTGCTATTTATGTTTGATTGGAGAATAACAAACACGAAAAAAATGCCTTGGAAGAATCAGAGATGGATACATTAAAGCAATAG
The DNA here is from genome assembly GCA_004363535.1 of Dasyprocta punctata. Lineage (NCBI taxonomy): Eukaryota > Metazoa > Chordata > Mammalia > Rodentia > Dasyproctidae > Dasyprocta > Dasyprocta punctata. The sequence goes on along the minus strand of RJWM01025014.1, from coordinate 19,201 downwards.
AAGAGATCAAAACTTCAGACAGTCAAGTTATTTTTTAAAGTTTTGTTTCTTTATCTGTACTCTAATTGTCATATTTATATTATGTAGAATCAAACACACATACAATAAAAATAATCATCGACTTCCTATCCACTGTATAATATTTTCTTGAGAGTAAAGATAATTTACTTAAAATCCCAGGTACTTTCAAAATTTTCAACCATACATTTAGCATATATAGTTTTATTCATATAAATATGATGTATCTGTCTGTGTCTTTATTTCAGTATTTATTCTTTAGGAAGGCTTGACATTTCTTTTACCTTCAAATTCTTAACAGGATCTAGTCATATAGCAAGCTATTCAAATAAGACAATTACAGTTTTATATGCTGCTTGGATTTTGCAAAAGAAAATTTAGTTGATGAAAGACATGTCAAAATTGGTAGCAACTTTTTTTTTGAACTTACACTAAATCTTAAGTTTTATCAGGTGAGTAGAAGAGGAAATAGCTAACACTAATCATTGGAATAAAATATCAATATATAGTTTATTTAAAGAATGGACACAGTTGCTTCACAATACATACTTCTATGGACTTGTCAGCATAGGTTACTTTGTAAGCACATCACACTATTTGCATAATGTATATCTTTCCTGAAAAAAGTATAAACAAGTCAAGACATTAAAAAAACAATTTCAAGGTTTTGCCACAAAGAATTCAGAATTAATACAAATGAATGCTCACATGAGAGGCTGTGAACCTTTTGAAATGAATTTTAGAATGCCTAACAAATATCTGAGTATGGGTTGCAACTTTGCTATTTAATTTTTATTTTAAGCATAATTAAAACTATGTTGCCATTATAAGAAAAATGTTAAATACTATTTATGTATAATAAAATAAGTGTGATTTGTAAAATCGTTTGCTTTTTGGGGGGATTTGATATGTTCCATTATAAAGGCAGTTTTATTTGTTTCCATTCTAACTGAACTATAGATCACTGGTCATGTCTAAGAGCTCTTGCTCTGATGAACAAGACTTTTTTCCTATTGTTATAGTATTCTTTCTTTTTTCCCTTTACCTTTCTGTAACTGAATGTTAAACCAAAGGGGCTATTCGTCTTGAATGCTAAGATTTTCTGCACTCGCAGGAGATGTAAAGTATGCATGTGATGCGAGCTCTGCAGAAAGCAGTGCACTGGCAAACACACAGTAACCTCTTACTGCTGCTTTCAATAAGATAAATTCCCAGTTATGGGGCCATACGAGGGAAATTTACACAAGCTTGATCAAACTTATTTTTCTTTTTTGTAAATACACTTAATTTTGGAAAATATGCTTATAAAAATAATGAATCAATATTTAATAAAATAAAATAATAAAATGACGCTGGCAATGAACCCTAAATTTCTGTCAACTAATCTGCAAGGTCTTTTTGAAAATATAATTTCACTGTGATCAAATATGAGATTTTCAAAGTTTTAATGGTTTACTTAGACTGACCTACTTGATGCTATATTGAAAACTTTCATAGTGGTATAACTTTTAGAAACAATAAACTAAGAAAAAATTCTGTTACTACAGTATTTTTTTCTAACTCTTAATGACTGTAGCTCAAGTTAAGTACTTAACACTATTAGTTTTTTTATATTCTATATTGTTCTTTATTGAAATGAGTTTCTCAATAGAGTTCCTTGATCTATTTATTTTATTCTCGAAGGCCAAATGCAATTCATCTATTCATCGATTTAAACAATGGATGCTTATTGAATTCATACTGTAATTTCCATCCACTTGCATTTTCTAGGGATTCAATCAAGATGTCTCTGCCCTGATATCCTGCACATTAACGCAATCATATAAACAGGTCATTGTAATGAAGACTGTGAGTGTTCATCGAAGGACACATCTGAGACTGTTGCTTTGGATCAGCCTAGGAAGAAGTTCCAGGGAAGAAGAATCCAAATTAGCCTTCGGAAGGTGCAGGGGCTGGACAAACCATGACAAAGGAAAACCTGGTAGAGTTAATAGCAACACAGAGATACAATGTAGGTGCAGGAATATTTCCCCCTCTGCCTCCTTTTCTTGCTTCCCTAACCAGTCCTGCAACAAAGTATCCAGTGTCCTTCAAAGAGGATTCAACTAGCAACAGGAAAAGAGGCCCATTCTACAGCTCTAGTTCTCAGGAGAGTTTTGGTATCTATTTAATGAACTGCATAATGCCTTATGGTCTTCACTAATCTGAAATCATCTGTGTCCTCCCCATCCCTCAGCTTCATCCTTAAGGCTAAGCCACATGCGGATGGAGAAGAGAGGCGAACATGTGTTGTTTGCAAGAAAGGCCCACTCAGGAGTCCTCCTTGCTTTCATCATGCTACACTGCCCGTGTCTGGACCAACTTCTCAGAGGCTGAGATGGAAAGGAGATTTCACCATTGTTCACTTCTATTACTTTTAGTGTTTTAATGTACAGTCTTTGTATAAAGGTCATGAACAGCGATGAAGAACAACAGATACACAGTTCATAACTGATATAGAATATTTTAACTCCCATTTTAATTCTTCCTATTTTGAAATGTTCACAGGCACTGATACTTACTTTTGCTAAGTTCATGTGAAATTGTAATATTGTAATAATTATTAAAAAAGTGAGTAGATCTCATAAAAAAATTCGGAATAGCAAATAATTGTAGTCATTATAAAACTGCAGTCATTACCTTATAGGTATATATTGTCAATATTGATTTTTACAAAATAAAAAATACTATTTATCATTCATAAAAAATCATTTAATTAAGAGCTCATTCTCTGCTGCTGCTTTGTTTGTGAATAACTTTAAAAGTATTTTAACAGATTCTACAAAATTATATATAAATATTTGATAAAATTATTATTCACTTCTCAAAGACATATTTTCTTTTTTATTTCTTTATTTTTTTTGCGGCACCAGGGAATGAACTCACAACCTCGCACCTGCCTGACAGGTGCGTAAGCCCCTGAGCCAAACTCCCAGCCCTGGTTTTTTGAGGCAGGGTCGCACTGTGTAGCTCAGGCCGGCCTTGCGCTCGCGTTGTAGCCCAAGCCGGCCTCGAACTCACAACGCTCCTCCTACCTCAGCCTCCCGAGCGCTGGGATTAAAGGCGTGCACCACCACGCCCGGCTTCAAAGACATATTTTCAAATAGGATAATTGTTATTCTATTTTTCTTAAAATATTACTTCCCCAGAATATACTCAATGGAGTACTGTAGAACACGTACAGAAAGTTAAAGCTTAAATCGATCAAAAGTTAGGGTTTGACTATTGCCTAGTCTAAAGATAATACTAAGAAATGAGTTTTCCAAAGGCTACTATTTGCAGTGTTTGTTTCTTTTCTTTTTTAAAATACATATATGCTTAAAATATCTGGGAATAGTGGCATAGTTCTGTAATTTCAGCATTCAGGAGGCTGAGGCAGGAGGATCACTGTGAGTTCCAGGCAAGCCTGGGCTACCTAGTGAGTTCAGGTCAGTCTGAACTACACAGTGCAATCCTGTCTCAAAGAAAAAGAAAATCAACAGCAACAACAAAAAACTCAAAGCTTAAAACTGAAGTACGAACCAGATTTTAAAGACCTCTTATTTTTTCCATTCGTTACATACACACATACGTATTATCACAGAGATTATTGACGTTTTTAGCTCACCATTTAATTCAAAATGTGTGCATCCATTCTTTATTCAGTAAACATGAATTAAAAGACTACTGTGAACAAGATAAAGTGGTCCTCCCATTAATAGAATTAACACTGAACAATGTTCTTATTCTTGACAGTGATAAATTCTCTCCATGAGACTAGGTATGTATTTTGACATAAAATCATCATAAGGAAGTTCTACATTTCCATAACATTTAAAGAAAAAGCAAGATTGGTTTTTCATGGACTCAAACTTTAATATTTAAAAGCGACATGACTGTAGTTATATTTTAGAATTTCATTTTAGTTTAAAATTTTAAAATGCTAACGTTTATTAAATATTTAGCTACTTAGAAATAAATGGTGCAAAATTATGATCTATAAAGTCTAATTTTAGTGTTATTCAGTTATTAATACTGATATTGTATTTTTGTTCATTTAAAATTTATGTGTAAGTCAATATTTTTAAATAGTGACATATATATTTATGTTACTTTATTTCTTTCAATATTAAACTGATTACACATTACACAATATCCAAAAGTGCTAAAGTTAGTAATCTCTGATATTCTTTATCAATATTATGTATACTTATAACAAGAGTGTCTGAACTTCTCTACATGTGAAATTTTAAAATGTACATGGATCATATATGATATATAATACATAATTTATATCAAATAATGTTTAAATATTAAAAATATACATATGAGATTCTCAAAGTTTATTCAAGTGAAATTTTAATAAAATAATTATCTTCATTAAATATTCAGAAGTGCGATTAGATAATACTTTAATATGAACTCAGAAAAGCATGAATTGAGTGTGGAGTTGTTTGTAAATCCTGTTTTACGTAATTATATAGAATGACTCTCGAATATTGTTTAAAATTAATTTAATGCCATGCATAAAATCTAGACTGCCTTGAGCATATTGCTCTCATTTTTACTTTTTGAGACTGGCCTCATACTTATAATCCTCCTGCCTCAGCCTCATCGAGTGCTGAAATTCCAGGCATGCACCACAATGCCTGGCTATTACCATTTTAACCATGTGTAATTTGTACATACACTTTGATATAAATGATTTAATAGTTGTTAAGTGAATGTTTTGTAATGTACACTTAAAAGCTCAAGCTGTTGCTGTACCCATTCTGATTTTCACACAACATTTATTTCACAGTACATTAGTTTCTATTATGCACTTTTGACTTTGCCATTAACACACTTTCATTATTTCAATAAACAAAGCTAAACATGGTATTAGCTGTTTGGCTCCATACTTCAGTAATTTCACCAAAGTGCTTGGATGCTGTAGTTGATTTTTATTTTAATTATATTTATTGATTATACTGTGTTTCAATTCTTACTATTTTTGAACAACAGTGTACTTATGTCTATAAATTGATTAATGGGTTATAATCTTAATCATGAAATGGCAGAATCTACAGCTGCCTAAGTAATATGTTTCCTTACAAATTACTTAAATTACAGATGTCAAGAACATTGCATTCTCCATTTAACAGAAGTAGCCTGCCAAGAAGTCCTTATATCATTAGCTTTTCTCAACACTGGTGCAGTTGTTGAAAATGTAGCCATCCATTTCAAACCAGCCACATCACAGAATGCAATCTCACACTGTACACTATCTACCATAATAGCTCAAATTTCAAGTGACATATGTTTTTTAATATTCTTTTGGTAGCAATAGCTACAGACATTGCCTTCCATTTAACTGCTTGCAAAATGAATATGACAGCTTTGAAGGATCATGTTCCTAACAGAAACTGAAAATTGTGTTACTATGTGATTACATTTGCAGGGGTAAACAAACTATAACATCACTTGTTAATGAGTATTGAAAATTTTCATTTATAACAGTAAAATCATTATTTTATCATGATCTGATTTTTTGAAAAAATAAACACATGTATCAAATATCCTTATGATCCTAAATTTTGTTAAAAGTATACAAAAAACCACATTTATTTATGATTACTTTATTTTGATTTTAATAATTATTATTTTTTTATTTTTGTGTGTGCGTACTGGAAATCAAACTCAGGACCTCGCACTTGCCAGACAGGCATTATGCAACTGAGCTATATTCCATGCTCAATAATCCCTTTCATAGTGACATTAAACAAATAAGTGGAAGATGAGTTTTCTTTCTTGTACATATATACAGTTGTATTCTAGCCATGGAAGAAAATACTAAAGTTATAAGTTAATAGATCAATAAAATATAGTGAAAAAATCAGTATGACCTTAACAGAACTTGTAATTTCTTTATCTTAGACTTTCTATTGTGTTGTGGATGGAGAATTTTTCCATGTATAATGTATCATGTCAGCTGGCTTGTATATATCACAAAAAGAAGAAAATTTTACTCCTTAGGGCTTAGACTGGAAAGTAAAAAGAGTCTATGCCACTCAAAATATTTAAAATTGATATACAAAGAGTATCAAGGCAGCTATAAGCACTAACTGGCAGTAAAAAAAGAAAAGATAGATATAACTTGTTCATTTCAAGGACAATATGGTTTTGGTCAGGTTACAATTCCAGGCTGCACTATGTGGGACAGCTTTTAGTAGATGCATTTTGTAAGCAGTCTTTCATCAACAATGTAAGATTGCTTCAATGTATGGGTCTGAGGAGGTACAAACCTACAAAAAATTCGTATTATGTCATTTTACTCAGGCACCGTTACGTATTTCATATCAATATTTGAGCACACACTAACTTACAACTAGATTTTTGTTCGAATTGTTAATTATGTGGCTAATAACCAGTAAGGTAATATACTAAATAGTGCTTTTCCCCAGGGTTTTCATATAGATAGCCTTAATGATCAATCTGTCTGTCTATCTGTCTATCTATCCTTCTTTCTTTCCTTTTTTCTTTTTTTCAGTTTTAGAAGTATTATTTCTTCTCAAATCATAAGGTGCATCCTGCATGTTTTCTTGTTATTGCTGTAAACTTTGCACTGATCTCAAACCAGTTTAATTCTTTTTTTTTGAAAGTGCTGTTTAATGACTTTGTTCTGAGCTGTTCCTTCAGCGTTTTTAATGTTCCCCAACAATATGAGAAGAACAATAAATTCACAATAATAATTGAATATGTACCAAGAAGATCATAATGGACAAAAGATTTAATTTAGATTTTAATTTAGATAAGATATCGATAATTTTCTCACTCTCTGAGTCTCATGACCAACATTTTTGGTAGAAAGAAATTTTTCATTAATATCCAAAGAGATAAACTAACATCATAGATATTCAAAGTGCTTTCTAAAAAAATTATATGTTCTTGGTTTTTTTTCAGTATCACCAAAACTAAATCTTTTTTTTATGAACACAAGTATACAAGGTGATTAGGAAAAATGAAAATGTGTTTTTAAAATTTGAATGCTAAACTTCAAAATACTACACTAAGTAGCATAGAACACAATAAAGGCTATACGTCAGATAACTAAATTGTAGGAGGAAGTTCTAAACAGGGAAAGTTATTGAAAAAATACTTCTTTATAATTATATAAAGTGTCAAGCAAAGCAAACAGAAATACTAGAATTGCATTTTCCTTTTTTGATTCTTTCCTTATTTTCCTATCTTCCTTTCTTCCTTCTTTTCTCTCTCCCTTTTCTCTTCCCTTCTTCTCCTTTTCCTTTTCTTTCCCAAGTCTTCTCTCTCCCTCCCTCTCTCTCCCACACTGTGTCCTACTTTTTCTCTCTTTTATAACATTTCTTTCTTCTTTTACTAGAATTTGAGGAAAGAATGTAAGGTAATTTAGAAAAATTTTATAGATCAAGTATAAAATTACTTGAAATTCAAAATTTCTCTGAATCTTCCCTTTCTATTTCTTTTAAAAGAAGTCTGTGTACTTTGTATATGGTTGTTTTCCTTCTCTACAGAACTTCCTAAATTTTATACTCACTATAATTTTGAAATTACTTTTCCATTATGCAAATGTATTAAATAGAAGTCTTCGAAAGCAGTTTGAGTTCATTGAAAAATGCCTTGAAAATAATTGTATTACAGAAAAAATAATGTCAGCATGAGCATTTTAGGTGAGCTTGTTTTTATTACATTTTATTACTGCTAGATATATGTACTAGATTAAAGGATAGGTGAATTTTCAGTGTATATTATAATTCTGGTGAATTTACAGGATGTTATAGACTCATTTAATATATCTGAAGCACAAGACTAATACAAAATATAGATGATAAATTTAAAGGTATATCTAAAGTTCAACACATATTTAAGTGTTAAACTATAGAATAATGAGCTTAAGTTAATTTAGACAAACTACATGAAGTGTTAAAAATATTTATGGTTATTAAAATTCCCAAATTAGTAACATTTAAAATACATTGCAATGTGAAAAACAGCAAGTAACGTTTTGTTGTTATCACAAAAGATTTTAGAAATTGCAAATATTTCAACAGCACGTTTTTTTTTTTTTTCAGCACCAGGGATCGAACTCACAACCTCGCACCTGCCAGGGCAGGCGCTTAAGCCGCTGAGCCAAACTCCCAGCCCTAGTTTTTTGAGGCAGGGTAGCACTATGTAGCTCAGGCAGGCCTTGTGCTCACATTGTAGCCCAAGCCAGCCTCGAACTCACAACGCTTCTCCTACCTCAACCTCCCGAGTGCTGGGATTAAAGGCATGCGCCCCCATGCCCGGCTTTGAATAGCACTTTGGATGGGGGATATATGAAAACTATACCTGAAATCCATAAGAACAGACATAATTACTTAACATCTCTGTGTTCCCTAAAATGTAGTATTTTGAGAATAATACGATTAAATAAAAATGCATATCTTTATGGCAGGCAATGTTATAAATAATGATTGTGATCATTTTAATGTGTTTCACGGATACGAAGTGAAATCTCTGATGTGGGCATTATTTAATTTTCCTACTAATATTCCTTTGTCATAGTTCTTACAGTTGATAGAAGATTTCATTCCAGGATTGCAAAAGTAGTACAATATACATAAATCAATAAATGTTAACACACCATGTAAACAGAGGTCAGGACAAAAGTCATAAGATCACCTCAATAGATGTAAAAGAAATCCTTTGACAAAATAAAACATCCATTCATAATAAAAACCCTGCAAAAATATTTATAGAAGGACTTTATCTCAATCTGATAAAAGCCATTCATGACAAACCTACTGCCAATACCATGATAAATAGGGAAAAGCTGAAAGCTTTACCCATAAAATCAGAAAGAAGAAAAGTACGTTCTTTCTCACAATTCTCATTCAGTATAGTACTTGAAACATTAGCTAGATCTGTTAGGAATGGAAAAGAAAGAAAAGGGATTTATATCTAGAAAAGAAAGAAGTTAATTTTTTTATTTGCAAAAGACATAGTATATTACACAAAATATCCAAAAATTTCCACCAAATGACTCCTAAAATCGGTTAGCAAATCCAGCAATATATCATAATACAAAATCAATTCACAAGAATCATTAGTATTGCTGTATAGCAATAATGAAGCCAATGAAAACAAAAGTAGAAAAACAATACCAATTACAATAATGAAAAAAAAATCAAATACTTTGGAATTAGTCTAACTGAGGAAGTAAAAGACATCTAAAACGAAAGCTATGTACTCTGAAAAAGAACACTGAAGAGGACATCTGAAGATGGAAATGTGTCTTCTGCTCCTAGACAGACAGAACCGATAGTGTCAAAACAGTTGCGCACTCAAAACTAAATATAGAGTCAATACAATGCCAATCAAAATACCAATAGCATTCCTCATAGAACTTAAGAGAATAATGTAAACATCCATGTTAAACCCCCAAGAGATTCATAACCACAAAAGCAATCTTGAATAATAAGAGTAAAGCAGAAAGCATCACATATCCTGATGTTATATTACAGAGTTATATTACAAAGCTACAGATAGAAACAGCATGCTGCTGGAAAAATGAAAAAATATGTGTGGATCAGTGAAACATGATATAAGATGAGGACATGACCCCAGGAACATTCAGCTATCTGGTATTTGACAAAGGGTCCAAAACTATACACTGGAGGAAAGACAACTTCTTTATCAAATGGTGTTAGAAAAACTGGCTGAAAATTGGCTCTACACATACAGAAGATTGAATCTACATCCATACCTGTCACCATATAGTAAACCAAAATCTAAGTGGATTAAAATCTGTTTATTAAAACAAAAACACTTAATCTTCTAGATGACAAACTAGATAAAATTTCTTGAAGACATGGTCATAGGCAAGGACTTTCTGAATAGAACCCAACTAAATATGAAATAACATTAAGGATCAGTATACATACCCATGTACATAGCAGCACAATTTGTAGCAGTTAGATCTTGGAAGTGACCTATGTGTCTATCAACAGATGAATGAATAAAAATGGTATTTATACACAATGGAGCACTACTTTCCAAAAGAATGATAAATTTGAGTCATTTATAGGAAAATGGATGCATCTTGAAAACATACTGTTAAGTGAAGTAAATCACACACACAAGTTTAAATACTACATGGTTTCTTTTATATGAGAAATGCAAAATATAAAAAGAGAGCAAAGCAAAAGATAAATAATAGAAAGTAGGGAGATACATTTTTTAGTGGAAAGGGGATGAAGACATGGAGGGAATTGGGAGGGAAAGGTTTGGATGAAACACCCCAATTTCCCCCCATGTATGTGATCATAATGTAATGCAAACTTTTCCTAAAAAAAAAAATTCTGAAAAAGAATTAACATATGAGATTACATAAAATTGAATATCTTCTGCACAGCAAACCAAACAAGCAAACAAAAAAAAAAGCCAACCAACAGAGTAAACAGACAACAGTAGATGGGAAAAAAATAATTTTTGCCAGCTATTCCCCAGAGCAATGATATCTACAATATATGAAGAACTCAAAAAAGTATACTCTAAAAATAAAGACCCAATCAAAAATAGACAACCAAAATGAATAAACACATCTTTCTCAGAAGCACAGATGGCTCACCAGTACATAAAAAATTCCAATGTAACTGACATTTACAGAAATGCAAATAAACAAAAACTAAATAAATACAAACGAACGAACAAACAAAACAAAATAAAACCTTGGGATTCTATCTTACTCTACAAAAAATGGCTGTTACCAAAAATATCAAGCAATAACAAATGCTGGTGAGGCATGGGTGAAAATGTAGGAATCTACAGTTTTTGTTGGGAACGTAAGTTAGTTCAAATATTACAGAAATAAGAATGGAAATTACTCAAAAATACTAAATCTTGAAATTTCTTTTGATCCTGCTCTTACTCTGCTAAATACATTTCACAAATTGTTAAAGACACAATGTTACAGTGACACAACCATTCCTATGTTTATAGCAGCATGACTAATGATACCTAAATCTTGGTAGTGGCCTATTTGTCCATCAGTACATAAATGAATAAAATAAATGTGGTAGTTATTCAATATGGTGTATTCCTGTTCATTAATGAATGACAAATTTGAGTCATTTGCAAGAAAACGGATGCACCTTGAGTGTATATTGTTAAGTGTAATAAATCAGACATCCAAGGTTAAATTGCATGGATTCTCTTTTACGAGAAACCCAAAGTCTAAATAAGTTAAAGAGAAAAATAGAAGATAGAAAATAAACAAAACAGAGATAGAATATTTGAAAAATGAAGGCTATCAAGAGATGGAGAGGAGGGAGAGAGGAGAGAAGGAAGGGTTAAAAGATACTTAAATTGTGTTATGTACATGTCGTTGAATGCCAACATTATGTAATGCAAACATTAAAAAAAAGTAAACACCAAAATGGCTTGCAAAATAAATGAGAAAGTTTAGTTATTAAATCACATAAGAAAAATTCAAAGGTATAAGAAGCATGAACAAATTCTTCTAGCAGCTTCAGTTTGCCTTCAAGTATCCATATTACTTTCACACCACAAGTGTCATCTGTAATGTCAATATATTAAAATATTAATTTCCCCCTTGTTTATCAAGTTGCTGACAGTAGCAATGAAAACTGTATGCTGTCCTTTCCACCTTCCACATAAAAATGAAAGATTTAGGTCCCTAAAGATCAAGTGGTGTGTCCTTAGAAGACTATTCATACTTTTGCAAGTTTTCTGGAAGTTACTGGCTCTGCTCAGTTATATAAATTACCTGTGAGAAGGGCCGGGGTTTTAGCTCAGCGGCTCAAGTGCCTGCCTGGTAAGTGCAAGTTCGTGAGTTCAATAAATAAATAAACCAATAACCTGTAAGAGGAGTTAATAAGGTTATACAAGTATTTCAATGACTCTCATTTGAAGGTTTACAGGCTGCAAAGGGAAAATACTACATAAGTAAATTTGGATTTAAGAAGGCAAAAGTTGGCTTGTGTATGTGTTAGAGCTACAAAATATCTCACATTTTCTAAAATGTTTGACTTTATTGTTTTGATATTTCAATATTTTGAGATCCCTTTGTTGATTTATCTTAATATTTAAGTCTGTGTTATTAAAAAACGTACTAGTTTTTGATTATTGCTGTGACAAATTGCCACCTATTTTGAACTTTAAAACTATTTTAATTTAATACCTTTTGTTTTATACATTAGCATTCTTGTGTGGGTCACACTGGACAAAAGTCAAATTATCTGCAAAGATGTATTCCTTGATGGTGACTTTGTGTATAATCTGGCTCCTTTTATATTTAAACTAATAACTAATAGCAGCCTTCTATTCTGTGACGTTATAGATCTCTGGATTCCATTGTGTAGCAAACTGTCATGCAAAGAAACTGTCTTCTAGAAGTCACCTGCATGTCTTAGGTCCTGGTCCTCGTCCTCCATCTTTAGAGCTGCAGTTAGAGGTGTGAGGTCCTCCTTGTCTCTCCTCACCTTTTTCCTACTTCTTATTCAGTAATCCACTCTCTTACACCATAATCAGAGGAGGTTCTTTACTTGGAAAAACTTACAATGTGATCAAATTGGTCTTGGTTAGGTAATCTAAGACAATTTCCTTTCTCCAGATCTGAAGCCATAATTATACTTGTTAATTCCCTCTTGCCATGCAAAATATATTCACATGTTCCAGGGATTAAGGCGTAGAGGTATGAGTGGTCATCATTCTGTCTATTACACGTGCCATTGAAAATATGACCTAGTGATTTACATTTCACCAAAATTTTTTCCTGTACAATTATTTAGTCTAAAAATTCTTTCACAAGTTTTAGTCTCCTCAGTTATCAAAATTCATAATCAAAAGTTCTGACTGTCCAAGTCTCTTTAAATCAAGCCCCCTAAACACCAACACATATGTGTGGTCTAAAATGTTATATCATATTACCTGTGCACAATTATTTAATGAGTGACTTTTGGTCTTAGAAAACTATAGTTTATTCAAAATATGGAATATAAAATTCAGGGTTAAAACAATAATTTCAATACTATTATGCAATTAGACTGAATGTGATCAGAACTTTGATAAAATTTGTTTGCATATTTATTGCTGTTGTAGATTATTCTGACACAAGATGACAAAATTTACACTATTTGATTCCCTTTTTTGTGTCAAAATGCTTAGCATTAAGTGAATGTACATTACAAAAAATACACCAAAAAAAAAAAAACTTACCGAAATTTAGACAAGGAAATGTTTCGTATTTGAAAATCAAACAAAAAAATTATTGTTGTCTCACTTTTCTTCAAATTAGCAAATAAAAAGAAGAAAAATGAGTTGGTGTTAATCAAGGAGAAACAGAACTCAATTGAATACAAATAGTAATGGCAAATTGCTTTAATATTTACAATCCTTGGTTTCTGCCCAAGTCACTCTGTTTATTTGTTCAGAAATTATAATCTCTTATAGCATATTTGGAAGAGTGATTATTCTGGTTTACTTGGGAACAAAAGATGTGAATTGATTGCTCTTGTTTATAGGCTGATATCTGTTGAAAGAACTGTCATACATTTATTTAACTATATTTAAGGCTTTGTTACTTCTCAGTTGTGAAAATTAGACTGTTTTTATTTTTTTCTCATATGACAAGTCTTGTTATATGCTTTTCAAACGTATATGGCCTTGATTTCTGAGCTATGATATTGTCATACAATTTCGTACAATGTGGTTAAATACTACACTTGCACAATTGAGTTTTTGATTTAAAACTGCTGATTCCCTATAACTAACATCATAAATTAATTAAATCTAAACAAATTAACTTTGCTTTATTATCAAGGTGTAACTTCAGATTCATCACTTTTTCTCAAATTCTAAACATCAACCCAAATATATTTTTACTTCTCTGAAATGATTTGCAAATTTTGGAAACTGTACGGCAATATATATATATATATATATATATATATATATATGTATATATATATACTATGTATTCTGAGATTGATTTATATTTCTCTGCATATCCATCACAATGAGCCAAATATTAAAAGGATTTGTAAAAAAAATCAATACATTAAAACAGCACTAATTTGATAGCAAAACTAAAGAAAATACCAACAAGTTCAATAGAAGTGCTAGAGACCAATATCACAGAGGAACATAGACATAAAATTATCAGCACAATAGAATACCATGATACAATGCCATGCTCACAAGTGCATTCCCCATGAACAAACAGTGTTCATCTCACCTGTGCAAAGATTTTTTGAAATACACAAGACAGTAAGTGTGACATGCCACACCAATATAATAATGAATGACAAAATAAGATCGGTTTAATGATATAGAAAAAAAACTCATGAAATTCAACATCTTTTTTTAAGATAAAAACTCTCATGAAATTGGATACAGAAGATAGGTACCTGAAAATAATAAAGACCATATTTAAAATAGCCAGACTACATCATACAGAATGCAGAAATGTTGATAGTCTTTGCTTTTCTGGAGAAAGACAAGGATATCCACTTTCCATAAGTCTAGTTTTCAAAATTCTAGATGTCCTAAACAGAGAAATAAGTTTGAGAAACAAAGGGCATTCAAATTAGAAAGGAGGGTACCAAAATACCCTGCTTTCTGGTCTCTAAGAATTTACCAACCAATTGTTAGAACTAATAAAGAAATTCCTTAGAATTGTATGATACAAAATATATTTAGAAAAGTTAGAAATATTTCTGTAAGCTAATTTTACACTCTTCGGAAAAAAATCTATTACACTTAAAATAGTTACAAAAGAATAACTTTAAAATAAGAATAAATTTAGACCTTGAAGTGAAAGGTCTATACATCGATAACTATAAAGTATTGATAAAAGAAACTAAAAGCAAATAAATGGAAAGTTATCCTCTGTTAACAAATAAAAGAAAATGTTTTAAAGCTCCATACTATTCAAAACAGGCTACATATTTAATGCACACCCTAATCAAATGTCAATGGTATTCTTTCAGAAATGGAAAATAAATACTAAGATTTGCATGGAACCATAAAGACAGTAAAGAGTCAAAGAAATCTTGAGCAAAACAGTGGAGCAGAAAGCCTCGCAGTAGCGGATTTCAAAACATACCAGCACAATACAATGAGAATGATGCTGGTAAAAAAACAGACTAGAGTCAGTGAAATACAATAAAGAATATTTATTTCAAAAGGACATCAGCAGAGGTGTCAGAAAGCATGCAGTGAGAAATACCATCTCTACAATAAATGTTACTGGGACAATGGAACATCCACACACACACAAGAATGAAACTGGATCCCTAATTTCCACCACGTAAAAATGAACTCAAAATGAGTTAAGCAATTAAATATAAAAGCTGAAAATTTAAAACTATTAAAACAAAGGATGAGGGAAATGCTATGTGATATAGGATGTTCAAAAATTTGTAGATAAGATCCCAAAGGCACTGATGAAAAAAGCACAAAGAGCCAAATGAAATTATATCAAAAGAAAAGTTTTGGCACAACCAAAACAGTTAGCTGAAGGGATTATTTCAGGATTGGGAAAAATAAGTATATAAACCATTCATCTGACAAGGGGGTAATATACAGAATATATAAAGAACTCAAATAACTCAATAGCATAAAAACATTCCCCAAAAGATTGAATAAAAAATAAACAAAGGACCTTAATGAATATTTCACAAAAGAGGACACATATGGCCAAAAGGGCATACAAACAGTGTTCAAAGTCACTAATCATTAGAGAACTACAAGTCAGATTTATAATAGATGACAACTTACTTGAGTTGAAATAACTGTTATCAAAATGTTGCAGATAATGATATTGGAGGATATGGAGAAAAGGGAAGTGTTACTTTCAGTAGAAGCATAAATTAGTGCCATCATTATTGCGAAGAGTACATTATCTTATATTCTTCTGAAATTTTAACTAGGAAAAACTAAAACATAATATGGACCAAAGTCTGTAGTGATTAGTGCCACTTAACATACACAGTCGCTGTGTGAGTATGTAGAGGTCTTTGTGTTAAAAAGTTTTAAAAACATGTCACCAGTCGAATGAGAATAGAAAATACATTTCATAGATGCTGATTCTGAGAAAAGCTGAATGATTGTGTAGTTAGTGCGCCTTTGTTCTTTTCATTCATCATGAGAACTTGTCAGTCACATGTTTTGTGTCACACCGACTTCTGTAGATTACAGACAACATTTTGCTGATTCAACTCTCAAGCCAGGACCAGTTTTTCTGTGCAGTTTTTTTAAATAAACGTCATCTATTTTGAAAGAATTTAAAGCAATGAGACATGAATTGAACTGAAAACCAGTGTGTATAGGAGGCATCATAAAGTTGGGATAGTCTTTTGAAAACAGCACAAGATAGGAAGAACAAGATGGCAGAGCAGTAAGCTGCAGAGTTAACAGCCTCCCTGAGAGACACTATCCAGATGCTGGAATATAGCAACATGGGGAAGACAAGAAGGAAGGAAATGGGCCCACTGGACCCAGGAAGAATCTAAACTGAGAACTGAAGCCCACAGAAAGAGTAAAAAGAAACAAACAAAGAAGGCAGTGGCTGGCAGCACCTCTGCCCAGAGCCAGACGCACTGTGTGGAACCTGGGAATGCATGATCAAGGTACCACGGCAGCAGGGACCACAGAGGCCTCTGCCAAGAGAGGCAGCATTGGAGGAGAGTGGCAGTGGACAGAGGGAGCAGACCTGGAGAACTGAACTGGCTGAAGGTGAGTGTGCAGAGGTCTTCAACCTCCCGCGAGAGAAAGAGATTGTCTGGAAGACATCTTGGAGTTGGACTGGGGTCTCCTAGCTGGGTGCAGTCCTGTGGAGGTTGCTCAGGCTGAGCCCTGCCCCCTACATGCATCCTGGGGGCCACTTCAGAGGGTCCCTGTGGGTGACTGGCTCGGTCTGGAGATGGCAGCTCTGTGTGTGCTCCAGGGGTGGTGGTGGAGAGTCTGCGGGTGACCGACCCAGGTTCATGGGTGACAGCCCCACACTGCCACACTGTACCAGCCATCAGGGAGACAAGGCAGGCTGGGGAAAGGCAGTGGATCACACTGTAACAGTGACCCAGTGGCAACCATCAGATATCCATAATCAACACTGGCTAGAAGAACCAGTCTCACTTCAGAGAAATTGTGACCAATGAGAGGAGTGCCTGGGTCCCCAGTACCCATTTACCCAGAAAAACCCAAGAATATGTCAAGACAAAGATGTAAAAGGCAGTCTCTGACCCCCAATCCAAACAGAGCAAGTCCAGGAGATGCAAACACAGAAGAGACTGGGAGTCCCACAACTGAAGTTTCTGCGGTGATGGCAACTGAAACAAAGAAACAACTTCAAGAGGCTATAAAAGACATTAGAACAGAAATACTAACTCAACTAAAAGAAGAAATGAAAAACATAATAAAAGAACTGCTAAGCAACCCTAACGGAGACATAGATGAAAAAATGGAGCATAGGAAAATGAGGGAAACCTGGAATGAACAATACAAAAAAGATTTAGAATACATGAAACAGATTCAAAGAGATAACCAAGAAATCAAAAACTCCAATGAAAGTTGGCAAAACCACTTGAAAGAAACTCAAGATAGACTTTCAAACCTTGAAGAGAGGTTTTCAGCTTGTGATTGTGAAAGGAAAGATCTCTTAAAAATAACAAGAAACCTGGAAGTAACAATACAACAGCTGCAAGACAACCCAAAGAAACATAACTTAAGAATAAAAGGTGTGAGTGACAAAGCAGGGGTAGGTACAAATGAAATTAAAAGCCTATTTACAGAAATAATTTCAGAAAACTTCCCAAGCATGGGAAAAGGAAGTGACTTTCAGATAAGTGAAACTTATAGAACTCTAGCTATCCATAACCAAAATAAATCTCCACCCAGACATACAATAATCCAGATCCGAGAAATTCAACACAAGAACAGAATATTAAAAGCTGTGAGAGAAAACAAACAGATCACCTACAAAGCAAAACCAATCAGAATCACAACAGACTTCTCAATACATATCATCAGATCAAGAAGAGCTTGGAGTGAAGTATTTCAAGCCCTGAAAGAAAATGACTTCCAACCCAGATTGATGGACCCTGCAAAACTATCTTTCAAAATTAACGGAGAAACAAGATACTTCCATGACAAAGAACAACTGAAGGAATTTCTGACCACCAAGCCAACCCTACAAAGAATACTGAAGGACGTTTTAGAGAGAGATAAAAAAGACCACAGCTCCAGAAACAGTGGCAGAGAGATATTGCTGAGTGGGGCAGACAATTGAGTAGAGGGGAAAACTGTAGGAAAGTGGTGTGTCAGAGACGAGGCAGGGCATGTTGGCCTTAACCATTAACGTAGATGGCCTCAATCCACCAATGGAAAGAAACACAGGCAGAGTGGATCAAGAGATAGGATCCACCAATATGCTTTATACACGAAACACATTAAACTCGAAAGGGGGTTCATAGACTGAAAGTCAAAGGGGAGAGAACAATGCTGTATGTGACAGAGAACCAGAAAGAAATTGGGGTAGCTTGTCCATTAGCTACATAGTGGACAAGAAAGATAGGACATTTTTATCCAATGGAAAGCTACTCAGCTATAAAGAAAAATAGCCTCAAGTCTCTTATAGGTAAATGGATATAACTTAAGATCATGTTCATGGATGAAATGGCCCAGAGCCACATGAGTGAGCATCATGTTATCTCCCTAGTACAAAAAAAAAAAAAAAAAAAAAAAAAAAAACCTAAAGGAGTTGTAAGATTCAAAATATACAATGTATATTGTAAAAATGAAAGGGGAGAAAGGGTCTAAAAAGGTCAGGCAGTGGCCACTGTTAATCTATCATCGGGATTTGAGTCCTGTATTGTTTTCATTGAGTTGTTTAGTTTGGTCTTATTCTACTTTGGTTTGCCTAATTTTATTATATTTGATGGCATAGACTGTTGGGAGCCGTTGAAGCTGTAAATTGACTTAGGGCATGACCCAGACATGACCTTACCAAAGTAACAAAGAGCACCTGGGTCAACCACGTGAAAAATGCTCCCACAACCCAGCAAAACAGGAGGCTCCTAAACAATCCAGGCCTGGGTTGCTAGGCAGAGGGGCTAAAATTGACGTCATCCTTCCCTGTGTATAAATA
>RJWM01025013.1:0-29914 GCA_004363535.1 Dasyprocta punctata | reverse complement strand
GGGGAGGGGAGGTGATTTTAGCATTCGCCCTTTCCTTAACCTCTCTTCTTCCTACCTGGACTGTGGATGTAATGACTGGGGGTAAAGCAGCCATTTTGTTCTCAGGAGAATGAAAAGCACACTGTAAGGAGAGAAGGCAGGTGCTTGGGTTACTGAAGCATCGTTGTTTGGATTGCCCATCTCTGGGATTTCTGTTATAATGGGGATGGGGTGAATAAGGCCCCGTTTCATTTAGCTGCCACTGCGTTTCCGTTACATACAGCCAAACACATCCTTAATCAAGACACCATCATTAAAACAGTTGTGGCTTAGTTAGGCCCCAGTCTGGGTCCTTGATAACCATTTACTGATTTCAGTTGTGCAGCTGGAAGGCACCTTGTCCTGGGAAGCAAAAATGATCACCAGAAGTCCTTTTATAAGAACAAGAACAAAAAGAAAGCATAACCCGACTCTCTATCAACCGGGACTGCTGAATGCATTTCAACCCGTAGCTTTTCCTCTCTTTTCATGTACCTGTTTACATATATACTTGCAATGGTAATGCTATCCAGTTGCTTTATCACCTGCTAATTTTCGCATATCTATGTTAACACTTTTTTATGCCGTTACATTTGCTGCTGCAACAAAAAGAACAAACCAAGTAATGCGAGGAGGCTGACCTTTCAGTTGCTTCAGCCTTGCTAAGAACTGATTCCATACAACACTCACCCTAGCAGATGCCCCCATAGATAGCAGAATAAAACTTCCTGCTCCAACGCCGTGTCAGGAAAGGCAGCAGAGCTACCGGAGGGAAAATGTTCTCGGGCAGTTTCCCAGGGTGCTCCAGAGGCTATGCGGTTCATCTTCCCTGAACGGTACTCATTCTGTTCTTACAAATACTGCTCGGAAAAATTCATACCCATTTTCACAACGGATGCATTCTTCATCACAGTGCCAAAAAGGTGCAAAACCTTGACTGTGAAGTTCTACTCCAGAACCCTCAAACGCTTCCTTCTAGCTCAGTCCCCAGGACCCACTGGTGTGGGGAGGGCTTGATTTGGGAGGGGCAGAGTACCAGAAAGGACTTGCGAAAGTGAATCCACTTCTGATAATGTGCTGATAGCAATACCACTGTGACTATTAGCACTGCTCGCTTAAAGTAGTACCAGAGGTGACTAAGAGGCAGCCCTGCTTCCACGGCACGGGGCCTGGTGGACCGCAGGGCTCACATGTCCACCCCACAGCACCTGCCTGGCCACCGTCCCCAGCCCCAGCTCACACAAGTGCTGCTGGAGTGCGGGAGAGATGAGCAATGTAGACTGGTGCCTCGGTTCACAAACTTAATTCTTTCCCCGATTCTTCTGGTCACAAACTGCGTTGGAAGAGAACCGTATCAAATTTCCCCATACGGTCAACATAGCACCTAAGCATTGAATTTGATTCAGTTGTCATCCAATTCAGTTTGGGACCAGAAGATTTGGGGAAAGAATTAAGTTCATGAACTGAAAAGCTTTCAATTTTTAAATGGTCACGTGTTAAGAACATAGAACTATTTTTAAGAGCCAAGACAAAAAACCAGTGCATGGGCAGCACAAGCACTGCTCGGAACCTGTTAGCGCTGCCCGCTGGTCCGCCCGTCTAGGTGGAGAGGAGACAGGCTTTGGGAGGCCACATCGACATCGCCCGAGGGAAGAGGCATTATGTTAATCGCCTTTTTGCTCAACATTGGTTTGCCCCACACCCTGTGCTTTAGGCACAAATGAGACAAATTAAGGGCATTCAGCTAGGAAGAACACATTTTTTTTTTCTCCACTAAGGAGCTGAGCGAATCATTAACAGCCCGGGGCTGGTGGACGGGGGTGGGCAGCAAAGCCTGAAAATGCCCGGAGCCCGACCTCATCCCGACCTCATCCCGTCCCGGCTTGGTCTTCCTGGGCTTTGCATGGGGGCTGTGGCAACACTGCCTCCTTCAGCCACGTGGGCAGCAGCCTGCCCAAGGTGATGAGAAGTTCAATTTTTCTGCCCCTCAACTGGCCAAGGCTGTCCACCCAGATGTGGGGAGACCAAAAGACACCTCAGAGAGCCGGCCGGCCCCACTGTCAGGGTGTGGGGAGCAGCGATTCGTCCCTAAGCTCCCCCAAGTGGGCCAATCCCTGGCCAACCCACCGCCACCAGCGCTGCCTGTCTGATTGGCAAGACCGCCTCTAAGTCGTCTCTGACCTGTGGCTAATGCTCCGTCTTCAGTTTGTGCAGGCTGATCAACTGCTCTTGGGTTGCCAGGGACTGTCTTAGTTTGAGCACTGGAAGTCCTGCATCCCCCCAAGCCCTTCTGTCCTGGGAAATCTAGGATACTTGGCCCCTCTGAGCATATACAAAGCCAGGGAATTGATTTCACATCCACAACTGAGGAGTCCTATCAAACTCAGAAGAGCACAGCCTAAGAGACACAGTGTGTGGGCACCTCAGTTAAACGAACGGAAACAACGTCTGACGAGATTCTGACTCCAAGGGTAGGACAGTGAGACGGCGCCGACACTGGTGGCCACCCTCTGTGTCCTTGCCACTCAGAGTGTGGCCCCAGCCTAGCAGGATTGGCAGCACCCAGAGTTCACTGCAAATGCCCAACCTCCTGAGTCTGAGCCTGGGTTTTGAGAAGATGGCTAGGTGGTTGCCCTGAAGCCTGAGAGGCACTGCCCGAGTGCTTAGTGTCTTCACAGCACAGCTGGTGGAAAGGACAGAATAAGGATCAGAGCAGCCTCGGGGACACTGAGCAGACGGGAGGTCAACTTCACCTCCCTCCGTCCTGAAGCCAAAGTCTCTCAAACTGTCTTAGTTACTTTCTTATTGGTGGGACAAAATACCTGACATCAGCAATCTAAGGAAGAGGAGGTTTATTTTGATTCGGGTTTCAGTCCACAGTCGGCTGTGGAAAGATGGCACGGGACAAGCGTATGGCGGAGGAGAGCTGCACATGGCACGGTGGACAGAAGTGGGGAGAGTGAAGGGAGGAGCCAGAAAGAGATAAACCCCTCCAGGCCACGCCCCCAAGAACCCACCTCTTCTGACCAGATCCACCTCTTAACAGCAAATTAGCTATAAAGCCCCATAATCCAAGGACTTTTTGGAATTCCTACTCTGAGCCCAAGAAGCTTTGTGGGGACATCTAGATATAAACTGCGGTGAGCTCCAAGTAGACAAGGTGCTTCATCAGCTGGGACTTGTGAACCCAAAACAGGCAACCACAGTCCCATGTTCCATGGCCCCTGACTGATTGTGAGTCTTAGGGGATAAGAGAAGTCAGATATTCTTTTAATCTCTTAGGCCTAAATTTCTCAGAACCTTCCAGATAAATTCATTAAATTAGGTATTAGATTGGGATAGTGTAGGCTGCCAATACCCGAATTCTCAACCAACTGTGGCTTGAGAAAATAGGAGTTGGTTGTTCTTTCACGCTGAGGACTGAAGAAGGGGTGCCCCATGACCAGGGCCCCAGCTCAGTGACGTCGACAGGGACAGGGGCTTTCTCCATCCTCCTCTGAGGTTCCCGCCCAGTGGTTTCTGTCCTCAGGTCCATGGTCTTATGAGCTCAGGACAGAAGCTTCCTGCCAATGAGAAAAGGAGAGAAGGGAGGGAATTCGATTTCTCTCTCAGGGCAGCAAGGTACTTCTCAGAAACTCCCTATGACCTCAGTGTAAAACTCCTCTGTGGGCCACAGGGGCACCTGGGTGCGGCCGAGGCGCCTGGTGAAGGGGAACAGTGTGGCTGGGCTGGGCTGGGCCACTCCCAGGAGCCGCACAGCCTGGCAGGGAAGCGGCCAGCTCTGCTTCACTCCCCACCAGGTCCCCACTGGTCTTTACAGATTGGCCCTCGGTTTGGCTGTTTGCTCCCCCTCCAAACCCTGCTCTTAAGTAGGGAACCCCCTTAAAGGCAGTGACTGTGCCTTGGCCATCCCAGGAGAGCCCAGGGCCAGTGGGTTTTATTAAATGAGTCAATGCAGGTGCCCTCGGTAGCCCTGAACCTTGTTGGTGGCCACAAACCAACCTGTCTCCAAGTATCTGCAAGATAGCATCACTGGTTTTCTATCTCCATGATTACTTATCTCTTAATACTGGAATTGGATTTTAGAAAACCAGGGCAAAGTCACAGGGAATAATCGAACATGAGTCTGAAGTTTCAGCTCCACGGAGCTGGTTTTGGAACACGACCAGGAGCGGTTAGTAGCTGGCAAGCCCACCCAGTCCCCTAGGGCCAACCACATAAAGCGAAGGAACAAAATCAAACCCAGCCTGTGGGGCCAGCGAAGCTGCTCACTCTTGCAGGCAGCAGCAGACAGAAGCCAAGCTGTGTGCTTTGGAGCATTGCAGCGACTCATGGGCCATGAAACACGAGGGGACAAAGCAAGGCAGACGAGGCCGCCTGATGTGTTCCATATGACAGCCGTTAAGTCGCTTAGTCTACTGGAAATAACGATTCGTGGCGATCCATGTGGGGGATGGGGCCAAGCACAGAAGGACTCCACCGGTGCTGCTAGAGACCAGGAAGAGTTATTAAGGTGATGCCTATCACTTCATGAGCCAACTCAAGGCTTTTAAAAGCTACAGAGGGCGCAGGGTCTCCCCAGGAACTAATCTGCGGGGGCAAAAATAAAGACTTTATTGCTGGCACAGACCCCAGATTAAAAATATCAGGAATCAAATCCAAGCCAGGCAGGAGGAGGAAGTGGTCTGGCTCCGGTAGAAGGACCAGAGCAGGCAAGCGGGAAGGATGGACTCTGTTAGCCAGTGGAGTAGGGAAGAGCTCGGACTTCAGTGCTAGGTGTCCCTGGGCGAGTCTCTCCCCCTCCGGTTCCCGCTGCTCCCACACCGACAAATTGGTTGTAAGGGTTGCAGGTGAGAAAGTGGATTCCGGAGGCAGCACAGTGCCTGGCACCAAGCAGTTGCATGTTCATGGTTGTCAGCAGGACCAGGTCTCAGGGCCCTGGGGTACACTGAGGCCTGGCCCTTTCCTCTGCCAGGTGCTACAGCAGCCAGCATTGCAAGGAAAAACGCAGGAGGACCCGTTAAAACTACATTTCAGATAAACAGTGGATATGTTTCTTAGTATCAATATGCTACAAACATTTCATAGGCTGCACTGATACTAGCAAGTTATGTTTTTTTCTAATCTGGAATTCAACTTTAATCTGGCATCTTGTGTTTCCTCTGGCAGCTCTCCCAGGCAGGGAGCACGCGGGGCAGGGCTGGAGGCTGGCAGACGGAAGGGAAGACTCCGTGTCAGGTGACGTCTGAGACGAACGGTCTGAGCAATGGATGGAATTTATATTCTGAGCTCTCAAACTAAAATCTCTAATGTATAAAAAGCTAACTCCCCTGACCAAGAAGAAAAGAAAAACCACCTTTAAGCAAACCACTGAAATGGTCCAAGATGGGGCAAAGCAGTTTCCCACCTCTGGGGCAGTTTCTCTATGGGGCCACTGCCCATACCTCAGCCCATTCTGCAGCTCAGCAGAGTGGGTTCAATCGTTGAGGTCCGCTGCCAGACTGGCACGTAACTGTGGCTCAGGTCTGCCCCACCTGCAAGTCAGGAGTCCTTCCCAGGGGACCCTGCTGCCTCCCACTGCCCTAGACAGTCACTGCGACTCCCCACTTCGGCAGGTGGCGAGCACTAAAGACCATCCGGTGCGGGTGAGCTTCCTACCCTCCTTACACATCAGCATTTCCATTTGCAGAGTGAGGCTCTCCGGCATCTCCAGGTGCCAGTCACTTAACACACATTAAGTACCTGGTCACTAATCGCCACTAGACAGATGCTGTTTCTCCAAATTATTACTATGGAGACAGTAGAGCTTCACTGCGAAGTCTAACTGAGCAGGCTGGACCCATATCTGACCAACCCTGGGCAGGTCTCAGAGCCTCAGTTAGCCGTTACCCGATGGAGACCTTCCAGAACCAGCCTTCTGGAGCCATGGAGGACCCCATGGTGCAGCAAGGGACACATTCCACACAGTACCAGGCACAGGTGAGCACTCCACAAGGCTACTCTGTTAGAACGGTCAGGGGAACCACCTGTCCTATGGCGCACCTGTTCTCAGCCTCCCCCCAGCACGAGGCCTTCCAACGCACCCGCCTGCAGCTGGGAGGGCATTTCTCTCACACCCCGGGGCAGCTCCTCCAAGGCCCACAGCCCTCCCTCCTGGTTTATATACTGAGAACAATGAAGATCTAGAGGGCAAGGAATTTTTTCAGTTTGAAACTGGGTCTGGAGGAAAATGATTGTCTCTCTAATGAATCCATGCACATCGTTGTTAATGACCCTGGACCACGCTGCCCACCCAGAGTGCCTGCACATTAGAGGTCAGACAGCGGTTAATGAGACTGCCACCATGAATTAGGCCATGCTTCTTTAAGTGCACACACAGTCGGGAAACAGCCTTGGCCCCTCTCTTTCTGGGACCTCCCTTCCCTGCTGGCCAAGCTGCCTGGATGAGCGTTCTCCGGGCTTGAGGGCTCGAGTGACTCATCGATGCCTTTCCAGTTTCAGAGACATCGTGCCCAGGAATGCCATCCGCTGAGACCTGAGGTTCATCTGCTCTGAGCTGGGGGGAAGCTGGGCTCACTCCAGGCTGATGGGACCAGACAGCCACAGCAGGCCGGGTAAGGAGATCCATCCAGCCTGTCGTCTTCAGGCCCTCCAGAGCTTCTCTTGACCTTTGTGCCCCGTGAGCCAGATCTGAGCAGACATTAAGAAGTAATGTGGTTTGTGATCCCAGCATTCTGGGAGGCTGAGGAAGAGGATTGTGAGTTTGAACTCAGCCTGGGCAATCTAGGGAGACCCCGGCTCAAAAAAAAAAAAAAGAAAAGAAAAAGAAAAAAAAAAGGAAAAATTTTAAGGTTGGGGATATAGCTCAGTGTGAAGGCCCTGGGTTCAATTCTGAGTACCGAAAAAAAGAAACATAAAATAACAAGAAGCGATGTGATCCACCCAAGTTCGCTTGGAAAGCAAGTGATGGAGAGGGACACAAGTCCTCTACATGCCAAGCTTGGGTGCTGTCTACTGCACCATCTTGGTCACCTTCGCCCTGTGCATGTGGCTTCCTTAGGCCCACCGAGCAGTCACAGTGCTGTGTACAGCCTGGCAGAGCCCACGCTGACGGTCCGCCGGCCCAGTGGTGCCTCAGAGCACCAGTCTTTCTGTGCACACGCAGGCATTTGCATTTTTGCTGATTGAAGTTCCATTGTCATCTTCTTACTTAAGTCATCCCCGTTTTTATGTCCTCTAGTGTTTATGGTTTTCACCTTTTAACATGAAGTAAAGCACTGAAGGACATTTGTAAAGCATCTGAATACAGATCTCTCATAACTGATGTCTTTTTAAATCTTAATAGTAATCATTCTCAAACCTAATTCTCCAAACAATTTTTTGTGGCTCTTGCCTATCAAATCATTCCGAAGTATTTGACTTATTCCTTCACGGAAACAACTTGTTCTGCTGGGAGACAACAGACGCTTGAAGAGGTGGACCCTGGTCCATGGGACCCCAGTCTTCCCCGCTCTCTGTTGCCTCCTGGTGCGAGGCACACAGGTTTGCTCTGTCACGTGCGTCCTGCCGTTGCCACGGAACCCTCCACCAGAAGAGATTGAAAAGCAGTAGGTCTGGCTGGTCCTGAATGGAAATGTCTAAGACCATGGGCCAAAACAAACCTTCTCTCCTCTTAAATTAGCCTTCTCAGGTATTTGTGATAGTGACGGAAAGCTGACTGATGCACACATTCAACCATTCAGAGTACCACCACAGCACAGAACGTTCATGGTGGTGGTGGAGGGCACCGCTCGGTCTGGCGTTCCAACACTGCAGAGACAGGGGAGTAAAGTCACTGTTCTCAAGTCTTGATAGGCTGACAGTAGCATGACAGTCATTTCGACATATTTGGTGTGAGTACCTTGTGTTATGTGCATCCTCAAGACACAACACTTCAAGAGGGCCATATCTGTGGTCGTAAGAAGTCACTGGTGTTACCACTAGTGTTTCCTGTTCTGAATGGCATCTTCCACTACAGCAGACTTGGCCAAGGCTTCATGGAGAAGTGCCACGCAACTAAGAGAACTAGACTGAAGTGTCCCTCCTGCCCTTCATGAGGTCTTCCCTCCTGCCTTTCAGGGCCGACGAAAGATGAGGCAATTAAGGAAACATTCCAGGCAGTGGCCCTGGGGGGACTTGATGGTGTCACACTATATAACCAAAAAAATGAGTCTTACACACTGGCAAATATAAGATTTCCTTCTCCATTTTAAGATGAGAAAATACACTAAAACTGAAGTGACTTCGCCAAGCTCCCCTTGCCTGAATGTGGAGGAGCTGAGTTTTACCTCAGATCTATCTAACTCTAAGTCCTGTGTGCTCTCCTCTGACTGCCATTGCTCTGACCCATTGCGATGGGTTGGGCTGGGTTACATTAAGGTGGGTTGGGTTGAGTTGGATTGGGTCATATTGAGATGGTTTGAGTTGAGTTGGCTTGAGTTGGTTGGATTAGGTTGAGTTGAATCAGTTGTGGGTTGTATTGTGTGGGGCTGAGTTGAATTGGGCTAAAATTGGTTGAGTCGAGTTGATTGAAGTTGGTTTGAGTCGGGCAGCATTGGGTTGGGTTGGGTGAGTTTGAGTTGGCATGAGTTTTGTTAGGAGCCTTGAATCATACCGATTCCTTTGCTGAGTATTCTTAGTCCCATAAGTAAATAGGTAAAAAAAAAAAAGTCTCCTCTATAGACTTTCAGCATTTTTAAGTGCTGAAACAGAAATAAGAACAAAAGAAACTTGTCTAGAATCAAGTATGACTCACTGTTGGCTCTGGTGGGATTGCTCCAGTGAATCACAGCTCTCTCTGAGCAAGGCCACAGGTAAGTAGGCACCCAGTGGAGTTCAGGGGAGGTGTCTGCCACCTGCCCAGGAGAGCTGGCTTTAGCTACCTTCATGGCTGTGGGTGACAGGAGCCCCAGTGCAACCCCTTGTGTGCAAAACCCATACCACTGCCTGCAAGCCTGGCAGCTGTTCACGGAGAGCGACAGTTCCTTAAGCGCCAGCTCTGCGTGTGACAGCGCCCACGTCCCTCCGTGTCTTCATCCCCAGCCTCAGTTCTCTCCAGGAGCTGCTTCTGACCTTCACTCACAGAGAGAACCCCAGAAGGAATCACTTGGCCAACTTCACACAACCAGTCCCGGACAGAAGCTGAGTTTCTAAGTTTACAGAACGCCAGAGGTGGGCTTCTTTTCACTGCCCCACCCAACCTTTCCGCAGGACAAAAGTCAGCCCAAGCTGGTCGGCCAGTTGGTGTCAGAGGAGTCTCCAGCAGGATGTGTGCTTTGTGATCTGGAAATTGAAAGGGCTTCTTGGAGCAGGCAGCATCCTGTCCCACAGTAGCAGAGGACCGAACGTGGTGACCACCAGGCGGAGGGCACCACATGGGCTGGGGCGGGTGGGGGAGGAGGAGGCCGTAGTCTATTAATTCTTCACCCACCTAGTTTGCAAACCTCAGGTTTCCCACACAGTATGAGCATCCCGACCAGGGAGCTTAGAGCTCTTCTCAGCTAATTTGATAAACCTCGGGTCTGAAGGCACAGCCCTGGCGTCGTGGCACTGTGTCTGAGTCCGATGTCCCCACAGCCTGACGTTCAACCCCTGCCACTTCCAAGCCGGTGGCCCTGAGAATGTCACTTAACCCCACTGAACCTCAGCTTTTCCTCATGGGAAGTGGGGAGGATAGCAGTACCAGGGCTTGGGGTAGCTAGGGACAAGTACTTGTGAAGGACCCGCAGGGCAGCCCGAGCCTGAAAGAGAACCACAGAAGGCGGATGGTGTTTCTAGACCCACTCCTTCTAGAACGCAATAATCTGCATAAAAACAACGCTTGAAAGTCAGGGCCAAACCCCATCCATGGCCGGAATCCCTCCCTATCAAAGGAGACACCCTGGGACAGTAGGGTCTTCTTAAAATGCATCCTGCTCCTGAAAGGACAGAGGCCCACGGCAAAGCCAGCCCAGCACACATCCAGCAGAAAACCCAGGCAGTGAATATCTGGGTGTGCACAGATTCCTCCACCCTCATGCATTTTTTTTAACACTTTATAGCAAACTGTTGGGGTGCAGCCTGCCCCAGGTCCCCAGGAGACGCTGAGTTCAAGCGTCATTTCCTTGTGTTTGTTTTACTTTCTCAGCACCCTTTGCGCACAACCCTCCAGCTTATAAATGTTTGAACAATTATTACTGTCAGGTGTACAAACAAGCCCCCACACAGCGGTCCATTGTTCCACAGATGGAAAAAGCTGCGAGATTAGATTATTTTTTTTAACCTGGGGCGAGGAGGGTGAGAGAAGGGTGTGTGTTGATAAAAGATGTCACCGACCTGGGCTTGGGAACAGTCCCATCGCTCTGGAGCCACCTTTGTTTACCAGGACACAAGTTTAACTCTTTCTAACCAAATGCTTCTTTCTCCACTTTTTCAATCGGAATGATTTATCCAAACTGACAATGGACTCCAACCTCATTTAGGAATTTTGAACACAGCAACAGGAGGTGCAGCGTTTGAGAGCCCCGCCTGGACCAAGACTGCCTGAGTGTGTTTGAATCATACTCACTTTATGATTGATCTCTCTGTGCCTCAGTTTCCTGGCCTATAAAATGGAAACAATCATTATTGAGTTGAATAAATGGGACTATTATACACCACCTTGTCAAGAGCAGGGGAGACCGGCATGCCATTGGTGAAACAACTGTTTCTTATTATTACTAAGAACGGGGTGGGTTTTCTGAGCCTCGATTTCCCTGTCTGCAAAACATAGCTGGAGATTGCATATTGGGTTCTTGTGATAATAACAGAGTTCTCCTCTTAGGGCTGCTGTGGGGACAGAATGACACTGACCATGCAGGGGAAATTGCTTCATAGAATGTTCTGGCTCAGTAGAAGACTACTACATGAAAGATCTGATTTAAGACATACAATGCCATCCTTGTCCTTGCCTTTGTGACGGGAGAGCCACATGCCTTAGGCTGAAGATGTGAGAAATACCCTGAAATGCCCTAAAAGAAAGAGCCACAGAGAGAGCCTGGCCTGGCCGCCCCTCACGTGCCTGGCGCCGGTTAAGCTGGCTCCCAGGCCGCCATGACCTCAATGCGGTGTGAGAGCCGCCGGCCACCCCGACCCCCCTCACCGTGACCGCCCGCCTCCCTGGGATGACCTACATTTCCACGGCGGCGGCTGAGGCAGACTTTCCGGGGTAATTAACACACACACACACACACACACACACACACACACACGCACATGCACGCTCGGCCGCTCGGGCCTGGCAGCGGCTGGCACGCTGGCTGTCTAGACAGTGCCGGGAGCTGAATGGCCTCCCGCCACACGGGGCTGGCTGCTTGGGCTGCAGCCAGGACAGCCGGGGTGGGGGAGACAGGCTTTCCTGTGCGTCGGGGCCACTGAGCCCCTCCCTTCCTCCCCAGCATTCACAGGAGCGTGCAGCCACATCCTGCCGAGGAGAGTGTCCTCAGGAAGCCGGCAGGCCGGCGGGCCCGTGGCCAGGCCAGGAAGGCTCACATCACTGCTGTTCCTCCCAGGGGGAAAGGAAGCTGCCTTCCGCAGGCGGCGACTCGGGCGTGTGAGCGGACGTCCAGAAGACACAGCAGTTGACACTGACAGCCATGGCGAAGGAGCAAGTCTGATGGCATGCGGTGGCTGTCACGAAGTATTAAGTTTTGGAGGATCGGGATTCAAACCGGCATGTCATCGAGGAGGGCAGCAATGCCTGTCCCAGGTGCGGAGAAAAGTCACAGTGCACACCGCAGGCTGGATCTTGGGGGGAAACTCCGTCCCCAGAGCTCTTTGCACACTGCCATTCGGCGTGGTGTGCAAATGCCGAACATACTGGCCCAAGGGCCTTGCACCACCGGTTCTGACACCAACACTCTGGCCCCTCCTGTCTCCAGTGCTAGGGCACCCAGCTGGTGTTTCCCAAACACGAACCACATGGGGACCGCCTTCCTAACTTTGGTCCATTGGCACCATAATTTACTTAAGAATTCTTCTTTAAATGGACTCAAAACAAATATATTTTACAAGAAAATTCTGTATTACAGCTGTGGATCAGAAATCAAAACTGGAAGGTGATCGGAATGGTAAGCACCTCACTATTAAACGTTTCTAAAAATTGCTCCGGTGCAATCTAAACTCACCTCGCCCACCAGTGAAGGGCTGTGCCAAAAGTCGGTAACACACACAACCACTTCATTCAGAAATTGGGGAAGCTGCAGTTCAGAGGGGACAAGGTTTCCCTCAGTTCACTCAGGCACCAGGAACCCCAGATGCTAATTTGTTTGCTGTCATCCTGGACCCAGGCTGCTTGTGACCTTCTCACCCACTGTAGCAGGACCCTGGGAAGATGGCACGTCTGTCTCCATGGAGACAGGACCCATCTGGGATTGGGGCTCCTGGCCCATTGCTGGGATCCCAGACACCTAGCCAAGCCCCAAGGGTCCGTGCTGCCTTCCCTCCTGGCTTGTCCTCTGTTCAGCAGTCATCCTGCTTATCAGATATTCCTCCTGCACTTAGCAGAGAGCCAGACAATAGTACCTGGGCTTCCTGTTAAATTATCTTTAATTTCATGGTGCTCGGTTCCACAGTCAATTAATTCCATCTCATTTTCAAGAGTCCCATCCGCCTGTCTTTTTCTTTTTCCAACATATCCAGTGATTTTCTGGGACTCATCAGAAGTTTGTGCTTGGTTTTTTAATTGTGTGCAAATGGAGCCCGGTTCGTGCCCTTCTTGCTCTACCTCATTCCTCCTGGCCGTGCTTATACTGTATACCCCAGGCCTGCTGAGGCTGGAAGGGACGGGAGAAGACAGCCCGGAAGGCAGCTAGGGCCACCACTGGTGGCAGGACAGAGAAGCATTTCCAGATGCAGCGTGGGGTGGGTGCCTGTGGCAGAGGAGGGAGCCCCTGGCCACCTGGAAAATTCTTCTTCATCAGGCACTGGGCTCTGGGGCCCCTTCTCCTTTGGTGTGCCCTTTGCCCACCTAGAAGTGTTTGTAAGCACATAGCTCTGAACCCTTAGCAAGGTTGGGAATGTGACCCAAATTGACCAATCAGAGCAGTCCATACCCTGTGATATTGACCAAGGTATGGTCACATGACCTATACAGGACCAATCAGAGGCCTTTGGGAGAAGGAACTGGGTTCTATAGGAAAAAAGATTGTGATCTCTACTCTGCGAGCTTGCCAGCTATGAAGGTAACAGAAGCCCACCCCTGTTTCTGTCCTTTGGAACTCACCTTGCCTGATAATGAAGCCAACTGGAAAAAAGAGACCCAAGGGGAGTTGAGAGGACAGTATGTCCCGTTGTTGTCAAATAATCCCCTAGATACAGCTGTGCCCAAAGGCTGCCAAACTGCCCAACTTTGAAGTCGCATCAGCCAGCAAACTTTCCTGACTTTTCTTTATTCATTAATCTAGTCTGTTATATCTCCTTCCCTTGTTCAAGTACCAAATAAGGAAACTCACCACGTGTAACAACCCACGCTGCCTTACCCAAGCCCAGCCTAGCAGGCAGGGCTGGCAGAGCCGGAGAGGACCGCATGGAACAGTTCGTCCCTCAGGGCTTAGCTCCACCAGCACCTCCTGCAGGGTGTGCTCCCCGGTGCCCTGACCCCCTTTCTGGGCTGCTCCCATCCATGCCACTCCACAGGTATGAGCCGGGCCCTGGGACCCGCAGGGGTGACCTCGAGCCAATGAGTAACGTGTCCTTTGGCCTCATGGACTAGAACAGAGTCGCCAGCAGTGCCTGCTGCACAGGTGTGTGTTGGGGGGACAAGCCGCTGCTCTGGGATACAGTCCAGCCTGTGATTCGCCCTTCTCTAGTTGGCCATCTTCTTTATCTTCTGCGTCACCTTTGATCATAATTGCTTACGTTTTTCTTAAACTACGAGCTCTTTCTTTCCCCTTCAACACCTTTGCTTCCCTGGGCCCCACCTAGGCATTAGAGAATATTGGCTGAACAATGTGTACCCTTCAGATGACCCAGGCGATCCATCACTGCAGCCCTGGTTGCTGCTGTCAGGAACTCGGACTCTGCCGGTTTATTCTGAGTGGGCTGCGTGGGCTTGGGAGGGTAGGGCAGTGGCCGCAGAGGGGACTAAGAGCAGGCTCCCCCTATGTGTGACAGAGGCCTCCAGGAGTCTGAGTGCAAGAGGGGTCACTGTGCCTCCGGACAGGGACAGGGAAACTGAAGAAAGAGACAGTCACATGACTCCGGAAAAAGGCAAGATGCCTGTCCTGAAGTCCTGGTGCCTGCCCTGCCCTGGAGGCTGGCCTGGGGTGCCAGAGTGGGGACAAAGGAATATGGGGGGTCCTTTGTCAGAGACAGCTAGACTGGGGTTGCAGAGGAGACAGAGCAGCACTCGGCGAGGGAGGGAAGGGAGACGCTGCCAGGACGGCCGCTTGGACCTGAGTTCCGGGCTGGAGGGCCTGACCAAGCCGCCGGGCATCTGCGTTCGCCCCGTGAGTCACATCCACCCACCCGGCCCGCAGTTCCCATGGGCAGCCACACCCTCGCAGGTGTCCGGGTCCCGCCTCCCTGCCCCCGTGCCAAGGGTTTCCAGTGGAAGCAGAGAGCAGACCACAGCTGGTGGCCCCCGGCCGGCACCCACCAGCTCTAGCCAGCAGGAAGCAGGAGCCGTGTGGCTCTGATCCGTGCTGCGAAGGTCAGGCGGGAAGCGGCCCGGCGAGCGGGGACAGGAGCACACAGCTCCTTCCCTCTGCCCCTTCCTCTTTCTCTCTTTCTTTCCTTCCCTCCCTCCTTCCTCCCCTTCCCTTCCCCTTTCTCCCTCACCCTTTTCTTCAGGTAGAAGCACAGCTGTATCACTGAGACCTGCTGAATTCCAGCCCAAGCTGTTCAGAGCCACTCAGTGGGGTGTCTACTGGGGAGCACCGGGCTTTCCTCTGCCCCCTTCTCAGAAGCCCTCAAAGGCTCGCAAAGGCCAGTGAGCACCAGCTTCACTGGCTCGCTTACACCCTAGAGGTGACAGAGCCGAGTGGGCCAAGCCTGCAGTTCCCAAGAGACACCGGGGCTGCAGATTGGGGGACCCCGCTTTGAGAACCAGTGCTCTAGAGCATCGCTGCCCCGTGTCGCCTGGCCTCCCCCGGGAGCACGTTAGCCAGATGCCCAGGGGAGCCGAGTACTCGTGAAAGCTGGCAGAGCACACTCCAGGGTCAACAGTGACTGCTGCAAAGAGCTTCAGAGAAGCCTGCGAGTGTCACAGTGCAGACTATGCCACCATCTCTGCAAGAAGCACATCAGGGGACCGCTCTTTGGGGTCTTAGGTGCTTCTGCATGTTTCAGGAGCCCACTCTTTTCTCTGGGTGATCTTTCCAGGGATGCACACATTGCCAGCAGCTCTGAGACAGAGTCTGTGTGTGGAGCACGTGTGATTGGATAGGGTGACGTCTCTCCCAGGGCAGGGGTGGGGCAGGTCAGCTTGCGGGCTGCTATCAAAAATTGGGGTTTCTCAAGCGTGGGACTCCTTACTTTTGTCACAAGCCCACTGTGCATATCCTTTCCTTTGGCTGGTCCGTGTGTCCCTATGGGACAGAACCAAGGAGAGCAGGCACCTGGGCACCTTGTGTGCCGTGAATAATGGCAGCCCTTATCCTGACCTAGGAGTCTGTTGCAGTCAGGAGTTACAGGGAGAACAACTGCATACAGGACCCAGAATTTATTACTGTTTTATGATGGTCACCCAGACTTAAACACAAGAAAGTGCAGGAAAATCTGTCCACAACACTAAAGACCCAGAATATTCAGTCAAAGGCCTGAATCCCACAGCAATGTCCTGCGTGAGTTCAGCTAAAGACCCAAAATGCATGACAATGCCTCCCACAAATCCAACTGGAAATC
This sequence comes from Dasyprocta punctata, assembly GCA_004363535.1. NCBI lineage: Eukaryota > Metazoa > Chordata > Mammalia > Rodentia > Dasyproctidae > Dasyprocta > Dasyprocta punctata. The sequence goes on along the minus strand of RJWM01025013.1, from coordinate 13,996 downwards.
TAAGAGCCCACGATAAGGACTTGTGCCAGTTAGTTTTATGGATCTGTGCTGGGAAGGCCAAAGGTCAGTGGTGGAAGCTAAAAAGTCTATGCCAGCAGGATGAAGGAGCTGTGCAGTAGGTTGAGGGTTCTACATGGGAGCCGAGAAGTCATGTTTAAAATAAGGGGTGGGGCTGCCCTGAAGAGCACCAGAGCCATCCTCAGTGACAGTGAGTCCAGAGTTCCTCTGACGATGAGAACAGTTGAGCACAGGTCAGGAAGCCCAGCGTGACAAGCTTCTCCAGTACACAGCTCCCCCTCTGGAGCCAGGAAGCGATGCTCAGTGTGAGGAGCAGAGCTCCCCCAAGGTGAACCACAGCCACTGTCATTGATGAGGTCCCGAGCTCCTCCAGTGATAATGGCCGAATCCATATTGGGGAAGCCAGCATGACAAGTACCTCCGGGAGAACCATCGGCTCAAAACAGCACCTCTTGAAAGAACCCACAACGCCTCGCTCCTCTTCTCCACATCTCTATTTATGCTGGCAACTTTCTTCAAGTGGGCCATCTTTACTCAACACCAGCTGAATTAATTCAGCTGGTGCTAAGTTGACCACCAGTTTTTAATCCATAAGAGAGTCTCAGGTCTTCAGCAGAGCTGGGAAACTGTGCAGCTGGCTTGTTGACCTGCAAGGAGAAGGAACCTCAGCCTCATCGAAGCCCTTGATAGAGACAGGAAAGAGGCAGGAAGGAGGCAATAGAACAAAAGGATGGCACCTTTTCTACCAGACGCCAGGAGTTCAGGTAAACCTGCTCTGCCCGGAGATGGGAGAGGCCTACGCATTTGCTGGCACTGCAACTGTCCAGGCCCCATGCGGAGGGATTTTGGTATTTGAGTCTGGGCCAGGGGCTGGTGGTTTTTAACCCAGGAAAGGCACTCGTTATCTGACGCCCCACATCCCGGCACCCTTCCCAAACCCACTCCCTTCTCTCTTTCTGCAGACCCCTTTGCTCTCCTCCTCCGGTCCCGCAGTCCTGGCTGCAGGCGGGAGAACTGGCCTGCAGCTCCCCTCCGTCCCTCCTGCTGCAGCCTCCGCAGAGTCACCACCTTCGTCCCCACGGGCAACGCTCTGGGTTCCTCCTGCGGCCGCACCCTGCTCTGGCCTGCCCACCTCTCTCCATGGCCAGGGTGAGACGGCTAGGAAAACACAGCACCTCCTCAGATCAGCACAGCGTTTTTCAGCATGAGTGTGAGGCGTGACTGAAAAACAGGGTGAATGTTTAAATTAAAAATTTTATATCACTGTTAAAGACCCATTGCCATTAATCCCCCCACACTTCCAGCACACGGATTCCATCCTTCTTGTGGCTTTCTTTCTTTTTTTTTTTTTTTGGTGGCACCGGGGATCAAACTCACAACCTCACACCTGTCAGGCAGGCACTTAAGCCACTAAGCCAAACTCCTGGCCCTAGTTTTTTGAAGCAGGGTCACACTATGTAGCTCAGGCCGGCCTTGTGCTCGAGTTGTAGCCCAAGTGGGCTTCGAACTCACAACGCTCTTCCTACCTCAGCCTCCCGCGTGCTGGGATTAAAGGCGTGCGCCACCACACCCAGCTTCTTGTGGCTTTCTGAAACAGCTCTGCAAGTCCTCTTTCATGAGCCCCTTTAGCTGTGCTGTCACCATGTCCTGAATCGATTTGGGCCATCTCCCTCCCGTGGTCATTCTGACTTCAGGGAAGAACCGGAAGTCACACGATGCCACATCTGCTGAACACAGTGGAGGAAGACGCCCGGTAATGGTTTTATTTGACAGAAATTGCCCTGATGCGTTTGGACGGCATCACAAGGAAGAGGACACCGGAACAGCGCTGGAGAGTGGCAGCACGATGGGATGAGTGTGTTGGAGGTGAGGGAGGGCTTTGAGGGGCATTAATGGCAATGTGTTTTCCTACTGTGATGAATTTTTAAAGTGTAAATACACACCGTAGTTTTTGATCAGCCCTTGTAAGTCCTGTGCAGTATTTGGTGTATATTTATGCTAAAAATGTTTATTTAAAGTTCTAATTTAACTAATCACTCTCAATTTTTATTTTCTGAATCTGACAACTCCACGCTGAAGAGACCTTTATAAAATACACATCAGATTGTTTTACTCATTTTTCAAAACCCTTCAGTGACTTCTCATGACAGAACCTAATCTAGTACCTGTCCCAACCAGCAGGGCCCGGCCTTGCCGGGCTCCGGGGACGCTCTCTCGGCCCTTCCGCGTGACTCTGAAGTACAGCTTCAGCAGCCTCAGCCGCTAGGCGTCGCCCCGCTGGGTCACACGCCATGCCCGCTCCCCACCAGGGGATGGATCGGAGACGGACTGAGTCCAGCGGCAGGGGTTCAGGGGTCCTGTCATGTGTGGGTGGAAGCGGCAGCCTGTGCCCCTGGGGTCTGCACCAGCCTCGGGTGGACAATTTTGCCAGACTCTGGCCCACAGTGCAAGCTCCAAAGAGTGGCAGTCAGACCGCCCTGCCTAAACCAGGCCAGCCCTGTGACCTCAGGGAAGGCCCTCACCTTCCCTGCGACTCAGTTTCCCCACCTATAAACCCGGGGTGCTGGTCCCTCAGGGCCGCTGGGAGATGACCAGGTTCACTCCCTGATGTCACCAGTGGGGGCTCCTAACAGCGCACTGGGAGTTGCCTGCAGCCCCCTGGGGCACAGGAAAAGCACAGTCCAAGCTCGAGGTGGGAGGTGGTTTTGCTGGACATCTGGCTTCTCCAGGTGTCCCCACTCCAGTGCCAGGTCCTCTGAGCAGGAAGACACCACGGGGTGGTCACCTTCCCAGGAGCCCCTGGACCAGGGCTTTCAGGCGCTGCCCTGAAATTAAACAGACCTGTTCCCCAACCCCAGGCACTTGTCCCTCTCTCCTGTCGCCGTACAGGTCTCTGGGCTTTCTGAAGCTGTAGTGACCCCAGCATATTGTCACAGAGCCAAAAGTCCTTACCGAGTCCCCGCCCTTCGCCCAGCTCTGCCTGCGATGCTGGGAAATGACTGAGGCCCAAGGCCGGCAAGGGAGACCCTGAAGGGTCAGGAAAGCTCTCTGCGGGCGCCCGAGGAGAGAGCACTGAGGGAGAAGCGGGACCGAGGTAGGAAAAGTATTCCCAAGGGCCAGCAGGGCGAAGGCGCTGGATGACCTTTTTGGCGAAGTAGATGGGGGTTACCGAGGTGGGGCCGTGGGTGAGGATGTGAAGGACTTGCGCAGCTGAGACCACCATGGGGCCCTTGGAGCCTAAGGGGAAAAAAAATCCAAGGGTAAAACTTACTGGGTTTTATCTTTGTGGGCCCCATCTTCATAAGGGGCTGCACTGCATCCCCGAGAAGGCTGTACCAGGTCCACCCGCCCGGACCCGTGAATGGGAACTGATTTGGAAGCAGGCTCTTTGCAGGTGGAAATAAAATCAAGGTCACAAGAAGAGATCATCCAGGGCTTTAGGGAGGACAGGTGTCATTTCATCAGACCGAGGAGAAAACCGAGAGAAGGGAGCCACGTGCAGATGGATGGTGGTGCCATTGAAATCGCCGGCCACTGGAAAAGGCAAACGGGAACCTAGAGCCTAGCGTGGACCGCCGCCCTGTGGACCTCGTGATTGTAGGCTTCTGGCCTCCAAACGGTGGCGACAGGAACCATTCGTGTTGTTTCAGCCCCGCAGTTTGGGGTAATTTGTTCAGCAGCCTGTGACTAAGTCCCCTCTGGCTGAGGCCCGAGGAATGGGCGTGGGCAGGAGGGGAAGAGGGGAGCCAGGGAGAGCTGTCCCTCGGGGCAGGTCTGCAGCCGGAATCAAGACAGCCACAGGCAGGAAGGTGGTGTTAATCATCTGAAGGCAAAACAGAGCCTCCGGCTGACCTCAGGGCTAGCGGGCTGCTTCCAGGAAGCACCGAGGCAGGCTCCGCTATTCACAGAGCCCTCAGTGTGTCCCCCTCCCCACTCCTGTCACCTTTCTCTAACTGAAGCACCAAAGGGACAGAGAGGTTTAGTTATGTGCCTGAAGTCCCACAGCTGGAAGTAGCAGATCAGAGTCCGACTGAGGTCATGCGGTCCAAGGACCAAGCATGCGGTCACACAGTCTAAGTGACTGCGCCGGCTGAGGCTGGTAACGGGTGGATGACGGCAGTGTCTCGGGGTTGGTGCTGCTGCTCACAGAGATGGGGGGCTGTGAGGGTCATAGCTCGGGGACCTGCTTGACACTGGTTTGTCTCCAGGAAGAGAATGGGCATTTCCATCCTGGAAATCACTGGGCAGAACTTTCCAGATGCTCCATCCAAGCCCACCACGGTCAGTTCCACTGCCCCAAGCTGGAAGCCTACCTCAGCGGTAATAAGTATTGGTAGACAAACCAGAGCCTCCACTTGACCGAAAGGATTGTGTGTGTTATTTGCAGAAAATGCATTTGGGCCCCTAGTCCTTGTGTGGCTCACGGGCTGGACCTTCTTCACGCCAAGCCTGCCCTGTGTTTCCCAGGAAAACATCGGTCTCCTGGCCTGGCTCTTCCTGTACGCACTCTTCCTCCACCTTCTCCTGCTTGGAGAAAAGCATTCCTTTTTCTTGGAAGCAACATGAAGGGCTGCTGTGGAGATACAAGCAAATTCCAACCCAGTGCAGTTCAGATCAGCTATTGGGGTTTTGGCCATCCTACTGCCACCAGATCTGGTGCTGCGACTGGGACATTTGGGGACGCCCGGAGCCACTCACATTCTACCACATTGATTTCCTAAGTGGGTCAGAGCTTGGCGGTCCTGCAATTAACAGCTGCTTTAGCGAAGGCTGGGCATAAAAATTTCATGGCCAAATGTGTCTTCCTCATTCTGAAACTTTGAAACACTCTGTTCAGATAAATGAACCTTAGTGCACCCGAAGTACTAAATAAATTAGGTGTAATTTTATTACGATATTGATCGCTGCCACCAGACATTGCAGCTGCGCTTTTTAGCCTTGATCAAAGGTGCAAATGACATCTGTTCATCGAGTAGGAAAATATAACTTTCTGGGAAAGTTGAGCTAGGCTGGAGGAAGAGAAATATCTCAAAGAGACATCCTGCATGAGAGTGTGTATGCGTGTGTGTGAATCAAACACAGAGTCTTACACCTGCTAGGCAAGTACTCTGTCACATTCCTGCCCATTTTATTTTGTTTCACTAAGTGGCCCAGACTGGCCTTGGATGTGCAATCCTCCTGCCTCAGCCTTCCATGTAACTTGAATTATAAATATGCACCATCATGCCCAGCTAGATCCATGACATTTCTACAGAAACAGGGACTGTCAGAGTGGCTGTGAGCCAACAAATAGGAACTAATATAAAGTGGACATTGCTGTCACTGAGTCCCTGCTACCTATACAGGCAAGCTGTAGAAGACCCTGAAGAGGTGTACCAGAAGTACAGTAAGGCTTTGGGACAGGGACTTCAGAAAAACAAGAAAGCCTGATGGAAGCCTGGCACACAGAATACGCTCCGACAGTATTTTCAGGACGTCACTACACTTGCGAGGTCTAGAAACAAGTGTGTCAAAGGACAGGGCGGGACTGTCCCTGTGAGAGCCCAGGCTGGGGAGGAGGAGGAGCGGTGGAAGGGGAATGTTCCAGGCCAAGGGAAGAGCACGGCTCTGTCCTGACCACAGGGCAGGCAGGACCTCGTGCTGAGGGAGCCCGGTCCCTCAGAGCAGATGTCAGACCGTGCACGGGTGCGAGGCTGCTTGCCCTGCAGTCCCGGCACTGAGAAGGGCTGCTGCAGCTCACTGGAAGGGGAGGAGGAGGGAGAGGGGAGGAGGAGGAAGAGGGGAGGAGGAGGGAGAAGGGAGGAGAAGTAACTTTCACCGCGCTGTCATGGCTGCCTCTGCGTCCTAAGTCATGTACCTATCGCAGTCATTTTGACACTGGGAAGAGCCAGAGTCGCATGGAGCCAGATCTGGTGAATAAGGCGGAGGCGGACACAGTCCGGCCTGTCTTCCCGGAGGACGGCACTGGGCAGCAGCACGCGCCGCGTGCGTGACCACACCCCACACAGACCCGCAGGAGCAGGACTTCCAGAGGTGCTTCCGGAAGTGTCAAGGACGATGGGCTCAGTGCGTTTGAAGCAAGGAGGGATGTTTGGGAGGAGACCAACGGCCATGAGTTTGTGACTGTGATGGATTTTTGAGGTTTACATATCCACCATATATTCTGATCACCCTTCATCACCACTTCGCAACCCCACTTAGGCGATTCCTTGCTGCTGTAATCAGCCAGAAGCTTCAAAACGTGGCTGGCAGAGCGCAGAACCTAGAGCTCAGGGATCGCAGCCCCACGGCCCCGCCTCCGCCGGCTCACACTGCAGCCACACCCTGCGCGGTTCTGTCCTCCGCCCTGCCTGGCAGAACCCACTCTACTCCTGCCCCTTGTAAACTTGGATTCTGTCGCTACTTTCTTGCCACATTCTCCGTGAAAATGTCCCTGCTTCCCATCCTCATAGAAACCCTCCACACACCTGTCTGCTCCCATAGCTCCCAGATTTGGCCCTATAAGTCAACCAATCACACATTTTTGAAAGACCCACAGAAAATATATTCTTTGCCTGACCTGTGCTGTCTCCAAAAATAACAGCATGTCTGATGACCATTTTATAGACCACAATAGTAAGATATGCTCAGAGCCAGGCGTTCGCAAAAAATGTAAAACATGATTTTGTAAACTGCAACTCCATTATCCAGAGATAATAACTGTTCATATTTTGGTGTATTCCTATCCAGTTATCTTTCCTTGTACAAAAAAGCTAGAAAATTCCATTTTAAAAATCTATCATCACCATTTAATGATACATTATGAACCTTTCCACATTATCAAATAGTGTTTCTTTACAATGTAATTTTAATGACTGAATAATATTCCACCGTGGCTGTGCCATGATGTATTCACCCATCTCTTCTGTAAACACTGGGATAGTATTCAGTTTCTTGCTGCTCTAAATCACTCTGCAACGAAAACACTCTGCTTAGTGTTTGCACATGTCCATGATTAATTACCTAGGACAAATTCTTGGAAGAATAGTATGTTCCAGGTCTTTTATGGTTTTTTCTTGTTGGTCCCAGAGTTGTTTAGGAGATAATTTTTTAGGTTAGTTTACTGGGGTTTTATTTTATTATTTTATTCATAACTCTGACATTTTTAGTCTACTTCTTATTGAATACAAACATTTTTTTTTTGAAACATACTGAAATCATAAACATCTGTCCAGGGAATCTTTGAGACGTGTGCATGCCCATTTATCCAGCCCTCGACATAGGACCAGATGGCTGCAGTCAGTTCAGAGCATCGTGCCCATCGGACACCCCCTCACCCCACCCAGAGAGAGCCATCGTGAATTCTGATGTGGTGCATTAGTCTAGCCTGGTTTTGAACTTCCCAAAAAAGGAAGCCTAAGACACAAGTCCTTCCGTTTGGCCGCTTTCCCCACCTTGGTGCCGAAGACTTGTTCCCGCAGCTGCGTGTGACCTTGCAGTACCTTTCACAAGCTGCTGCTCGGTGTCCTGGTAATGGACAGATGCCATAGCTCCCTTACCCTGTCACTACTGAAGGGACGCCACCACCAATGGTAACGTCACCTGTTCAACCACATCATCCTCACTGTCCCTAGGGTCGAGCTGTTAGTGAAATCGACCAGCCCCTTCAGAGCCCGTGACCATCTATGCAGGAGGTGTCTGAAATCGCCCACTGTGTGGAGTGGCCAGAACCAACCCAGGCCCTACAGAGAGGTCCGGCCCAGACGCTCGGTCCCGGTCAGCCCGATTGAGCAGAGCCCACGGCGGGAGACGGGCGAAGACTGAGCCTGATGATAAGGTCTGAAAAGGCTCGGCCCGACCTGGAAAATGAACTGCATCTGCTAAGCGCCGACTGCCGTTTCCACCTCCCGGGCAGGGTCCTTGAAGGCGCCGGAAGAACACTGAGCGGGCAGGGGAATGAGTGGGCGAGGCTGCGGGTCCGCCGCCCTCCGCCGTGCGTGCGCGCCCGTCCTGCAGAAAGGACCCTTTGTTGTTTGCAGACAAGAAGAGCTGTTTGCTTTGTGGGTCTCCGGCGGCTCCACGGAGGTGGTGTCCCGGGGCAGCTGGGCCTTCGCCCGCGCCTCCTGCCGGGGTGACTGATGAGCCTGCCCGTGTCGCCAGCAGCTGCGGCTGCCAGCCCAGCCGGCCGCGCCGCCCAGGGCTCTGTGCTCGGGGACGGGAGCACAATAGAGGCATTGTGGCCACTTCCCTGTCCCTTGATGGTCCCAGTTACTCATCAAGGATGTTGGCGAGCCCAGTGCCGGAACACAGCGTCCTTGTCCCTTGACGAAGCGGCAGACGCACTCAGACAGCGGCCCCGCGGGAGGCGGCTCATGAGTTCATCCCTTGGCCATTCAGACAGCCCGACGGGCACGGGCCGGCAGAAGAGGGTCAATGGGAGGTCACGCGGGGGGTCCCCGCTGGAGGTCGCCCCAAAGGGAAATGAGACAGCCATCTTCCCCAGGAGGTGCCCAGCGAGTCCCACGGGAAGGGTGGCTCTGCGGCTTCCTTGTGGAAGACAGCTGTTGGCTGGGCCCCCGAGTGGGAGCTGCTTGCTGTTCTGTCACCCCCTGATCGAAACCCCCAGGTGCTTCCCACGGCACTTAGAATAAAGTCAAAGTCCCTTATGCAAGGCCCTCCAGGGTGTGACCCCCACAGTGCTCCCCTTGCCTGTCACTGTGCTGTGCCCCTACTGCCCGGATTTCCACCCTGGATGCATGGCTGTCTGTCCTCTCCAGGCCTCTCTTTCTGCCTAGGGGGTGACAGGGATCCGGTTCCCCCCACCAGAGCCACTGCCTGACGGCTCCTGGCCCCACTCCCCCTCGCGCCCTGACACCTGCACCACTGCCTGCCCACGGAGAGACAGTCCCTGAGCAAAGGCACGGTTGGGCAACTGGCACCAGACCTGGCCCCCTGGAGATGCTCAGCAAAGGTAGATGGGAGGGAAGAGAAGTCAGAGAAATCCTCACTGGATGATTTCAGCAACCGTGGAGGGAAACGAAACAGAAAGAGGTGCCTCCACCTTGGATGAAGCTGTGATGCCCTTGGGGGTGACCTGACCAGGGTTCCGACCAGCACAGTGGGGAGGAGCGCACAGTCCACCCTCGGGGAGCCTGGCTGGAAAGAATGTGCCAGACAGGGGCTTTGTCACGGAGCCAACCTTAATTTTATCACCCAGCCGCCCTTTAAACCTGTCCCTGGGGACAGAGTCTTGGCCCTGGCCAGAAAGGAACTTGGGGAGTGACGCCAACTGCCCTGTCACCTCTCAGCAGGAGACTGAGCTGGGGGAGTTGGTGATTCGCACTGGGATTTGAAAAGTTCAGTCTAGGTAAGCATCACTTGCTACGCAATTGAACAGGCCCCCAAGGCAAGTAAACTGCTTGCAGTGAGAGTGGCTGGGTCACTTCTCTACTTCTCAGCTTTCTCTGTCCCCAGAGTTCCTTTACCCAGCCCAGCACAGCTCTGGTGGGGAGGCAGGAGGTCAGCTCCATCCGCCCAACCGGTGTGCACAGGGCCTGCAATACTGAGGTTCTGCTGAGGCTCCAATGCTCGACTGAGAGGACGGCTGAACATCTCATAGCTGGCTGTGCCCTCTGTGGGGCACCCCAGAGTTGTCCAGCACCCCGGCCACCATCCCGGGTGGGGAGCACTCTCCATGAATGGATCCTGGTGCCTGGGATTCTCACGGCATTTCCTATCCACTGGAGCAGCTGCCCCTTCTCAGGTAAAGTCTCAGTTCTCCAACCCAGGTCACCCCAGGTGAACCCCACGAGTGCTGCAGAGGCGGAATGCGTGTAGAGCTCAGGAAGCAGCCCCACAAAATGCCTAGCCACTCACGAAGTGGGGCACATATCCTGCACCCCAGCGACTCACACCCTACCCGTCTCCATGGAATCAGCTGTGTCTTGGTCTTTCTGCAGACCCTGGGCCGAGACACTCCACCTTTTGGAGCCTTCGTTTCCCATCTGCACCATGGGAACAGACGCCTGTGCAGGCTCCGAGAGTGTTTTCATCGTTGAAGAAGGAGTGGTCTTGGTGCAGAGGGAAGATGGAAGGAATCCTCAGGAACTTCCCAGAGTGGAAGAATGAAAACAGTTGTGACCTTAGCTTGCACTAAGCCATGACTTGGCCTGGCCTTGAAATCTCTGCAGATTCTGAACTTTGCAACCTCTGAGCCCGGGGTGAGAACCAGGCTCGAGTTCACCGAAGGACTTCCAGGGCTGGGCAGACCTCTGCTGCATGCCCAGTGCTGTGTTCCAAGGTGGAATAAAGTGTCCATCCTTGAGCCAGACGGTGCGCGTACTGGGGCATTGCAGAGCCATGGGCAGCCTACTGCAGCCCAGGAGCTTTTCGACAAAGCCAATGAGCCTGAGCAAGGTCAGGTGTCCAGAGGCAGGGGTAAGGGTCTTTCAGAGTGACCCGCACTTCGCACTGGAGCCAAGTGACCATGTGGCTCAGATTCCAAAATCCTGGCAGCGGCCCCTGACCATCCAGCCTCCAGGTCATTCATTTATTTCACAATATTTATGGAGCGCTCCCCAGGGACATGGAGTCTGGATGGAGCAGACACAGAACAGGGCAAGTCCAGGGGACGCATATGCTCCAAGGGAGGGTGCAGGATAAACAGGGGAGCAGGTGCATCAACAAGATAACATGTGAGCGAATGCCAAGACACACAATATGCGGCGACGGCAGGGGGAGGGGCTGGCGGGTCAGGTGCAGTGTCCCCGCCTGCTGAGTTAGGAGAGTGCTGCCGCACGAAGAGCCAGCCTGCAGGAGGAGCTGCCAGCAGGGCGTTTGCAGGAGAAAGGGAAATTTGAGGACACATCCCAAAAGATCAGTGAAAACTTTTCTTTCTGTGTGTTTTTCTTACTGTCTGAGTCAACCTGAGAGACCGGGCAGGAGAAGACCTGGATGGAGGAATTTGTTCCACAGTTGCAGAGCAGGCTCTGAGCATAGTCAGGGTCCTCAGGCACACCCCGGGTGGGCAGGGGGCCTCCAAGGCTAGAGTTCCTCCTCCTTCTTTAGGGAGCCTCCACCCTGCCACTGAGGCTCTTGCCCAGTTGGGCCAGGGCTCCCTGGGACATCAGGAGAATCTCTTTTCTGAGTATCAGCTGATTTGGGGCTGAATCACTGTTAGGAAAGACCTCACCTCAACACCTAAGGTTGTGACTAAGGGGTTCTGCTTCCTCCTTTTGGAGGGGTCCAAGGGCGCTGTCGCCTTTCCAACGGGGAGCTCCTCCCACTGCAGCCCCGCCCCATTCATCAGCTGTGGCCTCCAATGAGGCCCCCAAAGAGGGCAGCCCTCCCTGCTCTCCAGGGTGCATCAGGAACTCCAGCAAGAGCCCCACATGACGTGGACCACGGCATCCTGAGAAAGACAGCCATGGCCACCATGGGGTTTGCCTAAGGACTTGTAATAAGACACAGTGCTGTGGATGCGCCCCACAGTGTGAGAAGATTCACTGATTTTGTCCTGATTAGAGAGTATCAGGCTGTAGTAGTTATGCATTTTATCTTATGCTTTCTAACCCAAAATATTTATTTTGATCCAGGGAATGAATCCATAACAGGTTTCAAAATACGTAGAATTTAAGTCATATCACAAAATGTAGGGGGGCAAGACAGACATAGTATTTTTGTTAATGACAGCTTAGATTTTTTTCCTAATGATTAAAGACTGTTCTATTTTTTTTTCCTGCTTTCTTTTTCATTGTACACATGTTGATGGTCTCTTCAGCAATGTCTAGCACCCTTTTCTATAGAGGAATATGCAAAGATACTTTAAAGTCCCTTTTACTATAGTTGGGGGAAATTTGCTTTGTATGTTTAACAGTTTATAAGAAACTCAAATTTTCAACTCTTTCTTAGTAATGTAATACAGTTTTTAGGGCTGTTGTCAAATTTGGGGTCTTCTATTGTGCTTCTTTCTTGGTGAGCTACAAGATTTCAGGACATTTCAGACCATGTATGGCATGCGTGCTTTTCGAATTGATTATATTTAGAGTATCCCTAGAAGATGTGACAGTTCATTTTTCTTTGTCATCGTGATTCAGCTAAGGGGTGCCCACCGCGCGGGCAAAGCATGACACTGAGTGCATCTGTGGGGTTGTTCCAGAAGAAATGAGTGCCTGCATTGGGAGCCTGAGTAAAGATGACCCAAGCTCGCAACAGGAGTGGGTGCCGCTCAGTTCACTGAGGCCCGAACAAGATGAGACGGCAGAGGAGAGGCAAGCAGGCTCTCTCTTCTGGAGCTGGGACATTCGCCTTCTCCTGCCCCTGGGGACTGCACAGCCTGGGGTCAGGCCTTTGAGTTTGGGCTGGAATTCCACCACCAGTTCTCCTGGTGCAGCCGAGGGATCATGCCTGGTGAGCCAATCCCTCATGACGCGCCCCTTTCCACCCACAGTTAAGTACTCACACTGTTCTCAGGAGCACTGTGACCGATACACATGTCTGTGAGGGCATGGCCTGTCCAGGAGCCCACACTGTCGCATTCATAGTGCCCATCGGTACTAAAAACAGGTGGAAACTCAGCCCACTAACTTCAACCCAAGTGGCTGGTGGCCTTGAAGCCAAAGGCACTATCTGTGGCTTGTTAGTCCCACAAACCCTCCGAAGGGCGGCAGTCAGCGTAGTGGGGGCGAGGTCTCCTGTTTCTATCTATGTGATATTCCCCTTTCTTTGGCAAACTGAAGACTTCTAAGTTTTCGATTAATCTAGAATTCGTATGATGTATTTGCCTGATATTTTGTTTCATAATTTAATTGATATTTTTTATATTTGTCTAGTTATTCATTTGGCTTTTTTCCTTTTAGGGCCTCTGTACCATGGATAAATTTTTTCTATGTACGGTGGAGTAATACCTCAGTTCATGAACGCTTTTGTTTGCAAACAATTTGGTTCTCGAACACAAGCGTTAGGCAAAATTTTGCCTCCATTTCAAAATTCTGCATTGAATGGCAAACACAGCCACAGCCATCTTTACCATACAAACACAAACACAGCTATCTTCCCCAAAATCGTAAAACAAATTAAATTCGTAAACCAAGGTACTTCCATAGCAGTAATATTTCAAAGGCTATTTGTGGGATTGATTTTCTTGTTGGTTTTGGTTTTGGTTTTTGCATGGTGCTGGGGAACAAATCCAGGGGTGCTTTATCACTGAGACACTCTCAGCTTTTTAAAATATTTTATTTTGTCACAAGGTCTCACTAAGTTGCTTAGGCTGGTCTAGAATTTTCGATCCTCCTGCCTCAGCCTCCCAAGTGCACTAAGAGGTGCACCACCACGCCTGGCCTGTCCCTTTTTATTTTATTTCAGTCCTGTCTATGTGACATAATAATAAAAGTGCATTTTCGTTTCTTCACTATGTTTTGCCCAGAAGCAGTGCCCTTGTTCTTCGTGAGCTTCATCTGAAGCAGCACATACTCTCCCCAAGGCATCACCCGCTGCGGCAGAGATGGCCCCTGGAAGCACGGTCAGCTGTCACTGTGCGGCATCTGGGGCTGGGCTTCGGTGCCAGAGCTAAGATGACCAACAGCTTTGTAGTCTCCAGAGCTAGAAATCATCCCGGCAAAGGTGATAAATGAGGGACTTTCTTGAGGCAGATGTGGTTTGATGCTGGTCTGGCAGAAAACCTTGCTGCAAAACCCAGTGAGGCCCCAAGAGTCAGGCATTAGGAGCCCCGACCTCTGGACGAGGAGACGCAGACCCGTGAAACCCTTTGTCCAACATCAAAGACTTACTAGACCCAAACTGGGACTCGGCATGCTTAATAATAACAGTGCCTGCCACGGTTATCAACCTCAAATCAGAGACGAGGGATCAAGATGAAGCAAGGAGCAATGGCTGGCAAGAGGGATGCACCCCAAGAAAAGCTGCTCCGAATGCCCTCAGGTCCCCTTGCCCTACCCAGGAGCAGGAGGGGAAGTGACTCACCTAAGGTCACACAGGAGAT